>NW_022639019.1:0-7500 GCF_010993605.1 Petromyzon marinus | reverse complement strand
CTCAACCACGTGGTTTAGCATCGTCATCATCGTCACGTGGACATTGATAGCAGCTCAACCACGTGGTTTAGCATCGTCATCATCATCACCACGTGGACATTGATAGCAGCTCAACCACGTGGCTTAGCATCACCACCACCACCACCACGTGGACATTGATAGCACCTCAACCACGTGACTTAGCATCGTCATCGTCACCACGTGGACATTGATAGCAGCTCAACCACGTGGTTTAGCATCGTCATCATCACCACGTGGACATTGATAGCAGCTCAACCACGTGGTTTAGCATCGTCATCATCGTCACGTGGACATTGATAGCAGCTCAACCACGTGGTTTAGCATCGTCATCATCGTCACGTGGACATTGATAGGGGAATAGACACAGAGTACCCGGAGACAGATGCACGCAGTGACCACGGGGAGAGAGACGCAGACTCCACATCTGCAGCAGCAGCAGGCATCGTCAGGGTCACGGGGTTGAACCCACGACTTCCTGTATACCGGGCGCGGTAGTCAACATCTCATAGCCACCGTGATGATGATGAGAGAGAGAGACGCAGACTCCACATAGACCTCCTGTAGACCAGGCGAGGTAGTCAACATCTCCTAGCCACCGTGATGATGAGAGAGACACACAGACTCCACATAGACCTCCTGTGTACCAGGCGAGGTAGTCAACATCTCCTAGCCACCGTGATGATGAGAGAGAGACACAGACTCCACATAGACCTCCTGTAGACCAGGCGAGGTAGTCAACATCTCATAGCCACCGTGGTGATGATGAGAGACACAGACTCCACATAGACCTCCTGTAGACCAGGCAAGGTAGTCAACATCTCCTAGCCACCGTGATGATGAGAGAGAGAGACACAGACTCCACATAGACCTCCTGTAGACCAGGCGAGGTAGTCAACATCTCATAGCCACCGTGATGATGAGAGAGAGACACAGACTCCACATAGACCTCCTGTAGACCAGGCGAGGTAGTCAACATCTCCTAGCCACCGTGATGATGATGATGAGTGAAAGAGAGACACAGACTCCACATAGACCTCCTGTAGACCGGGCGAGGTAGTCAACATCTCCTAGCCATCGTGATGGTAATGATGAGAGAGACACAGACTCCACATAGACCTCCTGTAGACCAGGCGAGGTAGTCAACATCTCCTAGCCACCGTGATGATGATGATGATGAGAGAGAGACACAGACTCCACATAGACCTCCTGTAGACCAGGCGAGGTAGTCAACATCTCTTCGCCACCGTGATGATGATGAGAGAGACACAGACTCCACATAGACTTCCTGTAGACCAGGCGAGGTAGTCAACATCTCCTAGCCACCGTGATTATGATGAGAGAGATGCAGACTCCACATAGACCTCCTGCGCACCAGGCGAGGTAGTCAACATCTCCTAGCCACCGTGATGATGAGAGAGAGACACAGACTCTACATAGACCTCCTGTAGACCAGGCGAGGTAGTCAACATCTCTTGGCCACCGTGATGATGATGAGAGAGACACAGACTCCACATAGACTTCCTGTAGACCAGGCGAGGTAGTCAACATCTCCTAGCCACCGTGATTATGATGAGAGAGATGCAGACTCCACATAGACCTCCTGCGCACCAGGCGAGGTAGTCAACATCTCCTAGCCACCGTGATGATGACAGAGACACAGACTCCACATAGACCTCCTGCGCACCAGGCGAGGTAGTCAACATCTCATAGCCACCGTGATGATGATTAGAGAGACACAGACTCCACATAGACCTCCTGTAGACCAGGCGAGGTAGTCAACATCTCATAGCCACCGTGATGATGATGATGAGAGAGAGACAGACTCCACATAGACCTCCTGTAGACCAGGCGAGGTAGTCAACATCTCATAGCCACCGTGATGATGATGATGAGAGAGAGACAGACTCCACATAGACCTCCTGCGCACCAGGCGAGGTAGTCAACATCTCATAGCCACCGTCATGATGATGAGAGAGACACAGACTCCACATAGACCTCCTGCGCACCAGGCGAGGTAGTCAACATCTCCTAGCCACCGTGATGATGAGAGACACAGACTCCACATAGACCTCCTGCGTACCAGGCGAGGTAGTCAACATCTCCCCACCGTGGCGGTGCAGGCCTCCGACGTCCCCGGGGACGTCGCATCGCTGCGCTCGCTCCAGCACCTCCTCTATGACCTGCTCATCACCGCCGTGGTCGACATCGCTCTCAAGCTCGACCTGTCCACTCGACCCCGCGCGGAGGAGTCCACCGCTCGAGGGGAAACGCGCGAGGTGACCGCTCGACCCCCGTCTCTCCCGCCCCCTCCAACCCCCGCCTCTCCCGTGTGCTTGGCGGCACCGCCGCCGCTGCTGCTACTCGTGGCCACTTGCCCCTACAGCCCTGCTAGAGGCTACACGGGGGACCTTTGTCTGTGTGTGTGTGTGTAGGTGCTGCTGCTGCTACTAACAGCACTTGCCCCTGCTAGAGGCTACACGGGGGACCTTTGTCTGTGTGTCTATAGACACTGCGCCTGCTACTCACAGCACTTGCCCCTACAGCCCTGTTAGAGGCTACACGGGGGACCTTTGTCTGTGTGTCTATAGACGCTGCTACTGCTACTCACGGCCACTTGCCCCTACAGCCCTGCTAGAGGCTACACGGGGGACCTTTGTCTGTGTGTGTGTGTGTAGGTGCTGCTACTTGCTACTAACAGCACTTGCCCCTACAGCCCTGTTAGAGGCTACACGGGGGACCTTTGTCTGTGTGTCTATAGGGCACTGCTGCTGCTACTAACAGCACTTGCCCCTGCTAGAGGCTACACGTGGGACCTTTGTCTGTGTGTCTATAGACACTGCTGCTGCTACTCACAGCACTTGCCCCTACAGCCCTGCTAGAGGCTACACGGGGGACCTTTGTCTGTGTGTCTATAGGGCACTGCTGCTGCTACTCACGGCCACTTGCCCCTACAGCCCTGCTAGAGGCTACACGGGGGACCTTTGTCTGTGTGTCTATAGGGCACTGCTGCTGCTACTCACGGCCACTTGCCCCTACAGCCCTGCTAGAGGCTACACGGGGGACCTTTGTCTGTGTGTGTGTAGGTGCTGCTACTTGCTACTCACAGCACTTGCCCCTACAGCCCTGTTAGAGGCTACCTGGGTGTGGGAGTGACCTTTGTCTGTGTGTCTATACACACTGCTGCTGCTACTCACAGCACTTGCCCCTACAGCCCTGCTAGAGGCTACACGGGGGACCTTTGTCTGTGTGTCTATAGGGCATTGCTGCTGCTACTCACAGCACTTGCCCCTACAGCCCTGCTAGAGGCTACACGGGGGACCTTTGTCTGTGTGTCTATGGGCACTGCTGCTGCTACTCACAGCACTTGCCCCTACAGCCCTACTAGAGGCTACACGGGGGACCTTTGTCTGTGTGTGTGTCTATAGACGCTGCTACTCACAGCACTTGCCCCTACAGCCCTGCTAGAGGCTACCTGGGTGTGGGGGTGACCTTTGTCTGTGTGGGCAGGAGGTGGCCACCTCGTCGGACGTCGCCGCTCACCTCGTCGCTGTCAACCCCGCCGACCACAGCGCCCTCCTCAACCTCTGCAACTTCTGCTGGTGAAGCATCGCCACCACCATCATCGTCACCATCATCGTCATCGCCACAACCATCGTCACCACCAACCACCATCGTCACCACCACCATCGTCACCACCGTCACCACTACCACCACCGTCACCACTACCACCACCACCACCGTCACCACTACCACCACCACTACTACCACCACTACCACTGCCACCACTACCACCACCACCGTCACCACTACCACCACCATCATCACCACTACCACCACCACCACCGTCACCACTACCACCATCATCACCACCACCACTGTCACCACTACCACCACCGTCACCACTACCACCATCATCACTACCACTACTACCACCACCACCATCACCACTACCACTACTACCACCACCACTACCACCACCACTACCACCACCACTACCACCACTACCACTACTACCACCACCACTACCACCACCACTACCACCACTACCACCACCACCACCATCACCACTACCACTACTACCACCACCACTACCACCACCACCATCACCACTACTACCACCACCACTACCACCACCACCATCACCACTACCACCACCACCACCATCACCACTACCACCACCACCACGACTACCCTCCCCCCCTGCCCCCCGCCCCCACCCCCCAGGTCCGTGCTGCTCCCCCCGTCTGCGCGTGGCACCGCAGCGCCCCCGTCACCGTCACCGTCACCGCCACCGCCGCTGTTGGAGGCGTTCTCGCGCTGGCTGCCCCTGCTGTGCCGCCGCCTGATGGTGCCCCTGTGCACGGCTCACCCGCTGGTGGGCAGTGCCTACCGCCTGCTGGCACTGGCGCTCGTCATCGCCCGCAACGCCGGCTACTTCAAAGTACGTGTGTAGGTGTGTGTGTGTGCGTACGTGTGTGTACGTGTGTGTAGGTGCGTGTGTGTGTGTGTGTGTAGGTGTGTGTGTGTGTGTACGTGTGTGTCTGTGTGCACGTGTCTGTGTATTGATGTGTGTTGACGTGTGTGTGTGTGTGTAGGTGTGTGTGTCTGTACATGTGTGTGTACGTGTTGACGTGTGTGTGTGTTGACGTGTGTGTGTAGGTGTGTGTGTTGACGTGTGTGTGTCTGTACACGTGTGTGTACGTGTGTGTACGTGTGTGTGTGTGTTGACGTGTGTGTGTGTCTGTACATGTGTGTGTGTTGACGTGTAGGTGTGTGCGTGTGTGTTGACGTGTGTGTGTAGGTGTGTGTGTGTTGACGTGTGTGTGTCTGTACATGTGTGTGTACGTGTGTGTACGTGTGTGTGTGTGTAGGTGCCCTGGTGGTCCCCCTTTTTAAGAAGGGGGACCGCACAGACTGTAACAACTACAGGGGCATCTCACTCCTCAGTGTGCCGGGAAAGGTCCTGGCAAGGATTATTCAGCATCGCCTTGCCAGGCACGCTGAGGAGAGGCTTGCGGAGCCCCAATGCGGTTTCAGGAAAGGGCGGTCCTGCACAGATGCCATATTTTCTGTCCGTCTGCTACAGCAGAGGTGTAGGGAATTCCAACAAGACCTACATCTCTGCTTTATTGACCTGGTCAAGGCCTATGATACCATCAGTAGGCCTGGGCTCTGGGTCGTTCTTCGTGCTTTTGGAGTACCTGACCCTCTGCTCACGATCATTAAGGACCTTCATGATGGTGAGCGGGCCCGGGTAAAACTACGTGGCCGGGAGTCAGAGCCATTCCCTGTACACCTTGGGGTGCGACAGGGATGTCCTCTGGCTCCCACATTATTTAACATCTATTTTGACCACGTAGTTCGTGAAGCCTTCAATAGCTGTACCGGGGGAATCTCCATATGGTACAGATATAATGGGAGGCTAATCGATGCCCGGGTGCGGTCAAGGGATGGCTCCCTATTGCTCAACCACGTTATGTATGCTGATGACTTGGTAATAGCTGCTCAGTCAGAGGAGGAGTTGGAGACGCTGCTGCTGAGACTGGAGCGTGCCACTAAGAGGTGGGGCCTTACCATCAGCCCCACCAAAACTAAGCACCTGCCTGGGTATTTTGTACCATCGGACACTCCACCCCCACAACTCCCAATCGGTGATGGGGCAGTTGTGGAGAGAGTGGAGAGTTTCCCATACCTGGGGCAGTGTGCTTATGACTGGCTCCAGTTTAACAGCAGAGGTCTCACTCCGAATCAGTCGAGCGGCAATATCTTTTCATCGGTTGTGTAACGCTGTGTGGAAGCTACCTGGTCTGTCGCTCCGCACTAAGCTTCAGGTCTTCTCGGCCACGGTCATTCCCTCCCTTCTCTACGCTTGCGAAACGTGGACCCCCCTAATGGAACATCTTCGCCGGTTAGAAACATTTAGGCTGGCCTGCCTACGATCCATCCTGGGTTTAACCAGACTGGATTGTGTGAGGAGCTCACAAATCCTTGAAAGATCTGGGCAGGGTCCCATCGGTGAGCTCCTCCGGCAGGCAAGGCTGCGATGGCTGGGTCATGTAGCCCGCATGCCCAGCCACCGCATGCCGAAACAGCTTTTGTTTGGCCGGATTGAGGGGGCTAAGCGGGCGCGGCACGGGCTAGAGAAGAGATGGAGTGATGTGGTACAGGAAGACGTGGAGCTGAGTGGACTTGCCGATGACTGGTACCAGCGGTGTCAAGATCGGCCTCTGTGGAGGAGGCTCGTGAAGGATGCTACTGGGCAGTTGGAGGCAGTCGCCCTCCAACAACAACGGAGGGCGGAGGAGCGACGCTCACAACAGCGAGCGGAGCGCCGGGAGGCTAAAGCACAGCAGGTTGGCACAGTAGGGGGCACAGGTGGTGCATCAGCCAGTCATCTCAGTCAGTCGACCCGTGGCACCTGGGTCTGCCCCGTGACCTCCTGCCAGCGGGCGTTCGACACTTCACGTGGCCTCAGGGTGCACATAGCCTGGCACAAGCGTCGTGGTGACGTCACCGCCACTTAGTGGCGAATGGCGGTTGTTGTGTAGGTGCGCGTGTGTGTGTGTGTGCACGTGTGTGTGTGTGTTGACGTGTGTGTGTCTGTACGTGTGTACGTGTGTGTGTACGTGTGTGTGTGTTGACGTGTGTGTGTGTGTACGTGTGTGTGTGTACGTGTGTGTGTAGGTGCGCGTGTGTGTGTGTTTGTTGACGTGTGTGTGTCTGTACATGTGTGTGTACGTGTGTGTGTGTGTAGGTGCGCGTGTGTGTGTGTTGACGTGTGTGTGTCTGTACATGTGTGTACGTGTGTGTGTGTAGGTGCGCGTGTGTGTGTGTGTTGACGTGTGTGTGTCTGTACATGTGTGTGTGTGTACCTGTGCGTGTGTGTGTGTGTTGACGTGTGTGTGTCTGTACATGTGTGTGTAGGTGCACGTGTGTGTGTGTGCATGTGTGTGTGTGTACCTGTGCGTGTGTGTTGACGTGTGTGTGTCTGTACATGTGTGTGTACGCCCTTCATAGGTGCTCGCTAACAGCGCTTGCCCCTACAGTCTGTTAAGGCTATACGGGGGATCTTTGTCTTGATATTTGTGTGTTGACGTGTGTGTGTGTCTGTACATGTGTGTGTACGTGTGTGTACGTGTGTGTGTGTGTGTGTGTTGACGTGTGTGTGTCTGTACATGTGTGTGTAGGTGTGTGTGTGTGTGTTGACATGTGTGTGTGTCTGTACATGTGTGTGTATGTGTGTGCGGGCAGAGATGATCTCCCAAGTGAAATGCTGAGGGAGGGTGGCGTTTGTGCACAGACTGCCCTATATGACATCATAACAACGGTCTGGGCCGCAGGACGGGTTCCGCAGGATTGGAAGGATGCCCTGGTGGTCCCCCTCTTTAAGAAGGGGGACCGCACAGACTGTAACAACTAAAGGGGCATTTCACTCCTCAGTGTGCCGGGAAAGGTCCTGGCAAGGATTATTCAGCATCG
>NW_022639018.1:135000-169739 GCF_010993605.1 Petromyzon marinus | reverse complement strand
ACGTGGTCGAAATAGATGTTAAATTCTGTGGGAGCCAGAAAACTTTCCGATTGCACCCCAAGGTGAACAGGGAATGGCTCCGACTCCCGGCCACGTAGTTTTACGCGGGCCCGCTCACCATCATGAAGGTCCTTAATGATTGTGATCAAAGAGTCAGGGACTCCGAAAGCACGAAGAACAACCCAGAGCCCAGGCCTACTGATGGTATCATAGGCCTTGACCAGGTCAATAAAGCAAGAGATGTTGGTCTTGTTGGAACTCCCTACACCTCTGCTGTAGCAGACGGACGGAAAATATGGCATCTGATCAGGTCCACATTGGGGCTCCGCATGCCTCTAATTAGCATGCCTGGCAAGACGATGTTGAATATACCTTGCCAGCACCTTTCCCGGAAAACTGAGGCGTGAGATGCCGCTGAAGTTGTTACAGTGTGTGCGGTCCCCCTTTTTAAATAGGGAGGCCACTAGGGCATCCTTCCAATCCTGCGGAACCTGTCATGTATGGCAGTCTGTACGCAAACGCCACCCTCCCTCTGCCCGGTGCTTTTCCTGGTCTCAGAATCTGGATCGCCTTCATTACTTCCTCAACAGATGGAATTTCAGCCAGCCACTCACAGGGGGTGACTTCTTCCAATATTTGAGGCACCGCAGCCTCAGCAGGGTCATCCCCACTTTCCCCCATGATGTTTTCCAGGCTGTGGGATTTCCCTTCCCCCAAGAGCTCACAAAAATTCGCAGAAAATCCGCAAGCCTGTTCCTTAGGGTCAGAGATTGGATCACCTTTCTTTCCCCTAATGATTGTAATAGGTGTGGCGCTGCAAGTTACTTTTTCGTTGCAGGCTCCTGAGGCAGACTCCATCTCCTCAGCAACCTGCGACCACCACCCATCCATGCAATGTGGCACGCCTCATTAATTTGGTAAGCCTCATTATCTTACGTGGGATGCTGTAGTTAGTGAGAGTGGGCCTGTCGCCTTTTCTGAGCCACCCGGAATACTTCCTCTGTCAACCAGGGTCGTTTGGACCATGCACTCAAAGCAGCCATTGAAGCTGCATGAGCCACAGTCCGAAACCTCGCCCAATTCCTCTCGGCATGAGGGAGAGTGTGGGATGATGCCAACCCCAGCTGCAAGCGATGATGATGAAATTCTCGATTGCAACATTCATCTGGCCCATGCCTTCCAATCACTCCAGACCAGGTCCCAGCATCATGACCAACTCGAGCATTGAAGTCAAGCAACATGATTACTCTCTCCCGAGGGGCCACTTTAGCCAGCACCTGTGACAGGAGGTCATCGAATGCATCTGACTCATCGGTCTTGCCTGCATCCCTCCATTGATGTTCATCTTCGGTAGGGGCATAAGTAATCATAACCACCACTTCTCGCCTCCGGTTAATGGGAAGGCGAGCCCAAAGTAGCCTGGGGCTTACAGCTTCCCACACCTCACCGCTACGCTCCCACGCCCCCTTCATTCTTTTGTTCAGAAGAAGAGCCACTCCCTGTTGTTTAGTAGTCTCCTGCCCAGAGTAGAGGACTGTCCACCCCTCATGGTGGCAGGTGCCAGAGCCGGTCCACCGGACCTCCTGAATGCCGCAGAGATCCAGGCGGTACCGGTCCAGCTCCCGACACAGGAGTGGCAGCCTCTCCTCTGCAGTGAGCGTTCCAACATTTCACGTGGCCACCCGCAGTGGCTTTTTGCCGTTTCTGGATGAACCCCCAGGATAAGGATTCAGTCTCCTGTCTCCACCACATTGGGTTTGGCCCAGAGACGTCAAAGACGCCTGTCCCCCCCGGGGCCTCCGACAAAAGCTTAGCTGGATATAATAATAGGTTTGTTACTCTTTCTTCTGGCAACAAAACTGACACCTTTTTACAAGGAATCATGTTTTTGTTTGTTGTAGTACGGAGTTAGACTGATGGCCTTAATCTAAGTTTTCTTGTGGTGGTTGTTGTTGTTGTTTGACTTGCATCCCACTGGGATTTTTTTGCACACAGCGTTGGTGTACCGTGCTTTTTTCAGGAATATTTTGCTGTTTTTTCTTGGATTTTCTGTTTGCACAGTCACATAGTCACTTTAAGATTTTTTTTTATTGTTCGTGTTTTTTGTTTTTTGCTTGTTGCAGTTGCACCCGATTCAATAGCCGAATGGCTCACAGGGCTATACCAAAATAAACTGAAAACTGAAAAGCACAATACCTGCGGTCAGAATGCAAACAAAGACCGCTTTTCTTAGAGCCCAGTTTCACATGGTGTTGGACCAGACGACGCCAAAAGGCGCACAACTCAAAGGCAACGCACCATCAGAGTATGAAGGCTCGGGATAAGCATTCACATCATGAGGCCTCCTTTGCCAGTAGCAAAATATAACAATAGGTTTTGTTGCCAGAGAAGAAGAGGGTAAAATAACTATTCCTACATGTTGCCACTGGCAAAGGAGGCCTCGTGATGTAGCTGGATATATTTCACGTCGTTTAGCGGTAATTCGATGGAAGGCGGAGAGGTTCGCAGCCCCTTCGCATCCGCACCAGAGCTCACCGTTTGGTGGCACAGAGGGGGCGTTTAACGATTTTGGAAATTGTCCGTCCCTCCGCGGCACCGCTCAGATCCGCACCGCAACGTCGCCGTCCGCCCGCAGCGAGGAGGTATGGGGGGGGGGGTGTCCGTGCTTTTCCCCGCGCCGACGCGCGTCCTTTGCCTTGCAGAAGCACTGCTCCCTAGCCCCCCCGGCCCTACGGTTCTCTATGCTTGGACGTCGTTTTCTCTCCAAGCTGTCCCTTCCCCCTCGTGCTTCTCCCCCCCCCCGTGTTATAATCCTCGAGCAACCCGCCACCCCCCCCCCTCCTCCTTTTGAAGGTTCGCTCACCCCCATTTCTCTCAGTCAATCCTCGTCATTCTTCTCTAACGGTCGTCAATCGTTACACCACCCCCCCCCCCCTTTTGAAGGTTCGCTCACCCCCATTTCTCTCAGCCAATCCTCGTCATTCTTATCTAACGGTCGTCAACCGTTACACCACCCCCCCCCCCCCCTCCTTTTGAAGGTTCGCTCACCCCCATTACTCTCAGCCAATCCTCGTCATTCTTCTCTAACGGTCGTCAACCGTTACACCCCCCTCCTTTTGAAGGTTCGCTCACCCCCATTTCTCTCAGCCAATCCTCGTCATTCTTATCTAACGGTCGTCAACCGCTACACCCCCCCCCCCCACCCGTCTCACCCTAGTTTTTCCCGCCTCTTACATTTGAATTTCCCAACCGATCGGGCTGAATTCTCCAGCTCTGATGCGAATTCTCTTTAAAGCCTACCCTGGACCAGTCGGAGGCCTTTGAACAAACTTCCTGACCGCCCATTTGTATGCGTACCGTGTCGGGTAAGTGGTCTTGTTTGCAGTGTATACACACACACGCACGTGCGTGTGTACACACACACACACACACGTGTACACAGACACACGTGTACACAGACACACGTGTACACAGACACACGAGTAAACAACAACAACCGCCATTCGCCACTAAGTGGCAGTGACATCACCATGACACTTGTGCCAGGCCATGAAGTGTCGAACGCCCGCTGGCAGGTCACGGGGCAGACCCAGGTGCCACGGGTCGACTGAGATGACTGAGATGACTTGCTGATGCAAGCACACACGTGTACACACACATACACGTGTACACACACACACGTGTACACACACACACACGCGTGTACACCAAAGACAAAGATCCCCATATATATCGTGCGCTTTATCGCATAATATCGCCGGTAACATGGCGACTCTGAAGTCTACAGGTAAAGTCTACAGGTAAGGTCTACAGGTAAAGTCTGCAGGTAAAGTCTACAGGTAGAGTCTACAGGTAAAGTCTAGAGGTAAAGTCTATAGGTAGAGTCTGCAGGTAAAGTCTACAAGTAAAGTCTACAGGTAGAGTCTACAGGTAAAGTCTATAGGTAAAGTCTATAGGTAGAGTCTGCAGGTAAAGTCTACAAGTAAAGTCTACAGGTAGAGTCTACATGTAGAATCTACAAGTAAAGTCTACAGGTAAAGTCTACAGGTAATGTCTACAGGTGTCTACAGGTAAAGTCTACAGGTTACGTCTACAGGTAAAGTCTACCAGGTAGAACCTACAGGTAGAGTCTACAGGTAAAGTCTACAGATAATGTCTACAGGTCAAGTCTACCAGGTAGAATCTACAGGAAATGTCTACAGGTAGAATCTACAGGTAAAGTCTACAGGTAGAATCTACAGGTAAAGTCTACCAGGTAAAGTCTATGGGTAAAGTCTACAGGTAGTCTACAGGTAAAGTCTACAGGTAAAGTCTACGGGTAAAATGTACGGGTAAAGTTAACAGGTAGAGCCTACAGGTAAAGTCTACGGGTAAAGTATACAGGTAGAGCCTACAGGTAAAGTCTACAGGTAAAGTCTACCAGGTAGAGTCTACAGGTAAAGTCTACGAGGTAAAGTCTACAGGTAGAGTCTACAGGTAAAGTCTACATGTAGAATCTACAGGTAAAGACTACAGGTAAAGTCTACAGTAAAGTCTACGGGTAAAGTCTATATGTAGAGCCTACAGGTAAAGTCTACAGGTAAAGTCTACAGGTAAAGTCTACCAGGTACAGTCTACAGGTAAAGTCTATGAGGTAAAGTCTACAGGTAGAGTCTACAGGTAAAGTCTACATGTAGAATCTACAGGTAAAGACCACAGGTAAAGTCTACCAGGTACAGTCTACAGGTAAAGTCTATGAGGTAAAGTCTACAGGTAAAGCCTGCAGGTAAAGTCTACAGGTAAAGTCTACGAGGTAGAATCTACCAGGTAAAATCTACATGTAGAGTCTATAGGTAGAGTCTACCAGGTAGAATCTACAGGTAAAGTCTACAGGTAAAGTCTACAGGTCAAGTCTACCAGGTAGAATCCACAGGTAAAGTCTGCAGGTAAAGTCTACAGGTAAAGTCTGCAGGTAGAATCTACAGGTAAAGTCCGCAGGTAAAGTCTACAGGTAAAGTCTGCAGGTAGAGTCTACAGGTAAAGTCTACAAGTAGAATCTACTGGTAAAGTCTGCAGGTAAAGTCTACAGGTAAAGTCTGCAGGTAGAGTCTACAGGTAAAGTCTACAAGTAAAGTCTACAGGTAGAGTCTACATATAGAATCTACAAGTAAAGTCTACAGGTAAAGTCTACAGGTAATGTCTACAGGTGTCTACAGGTAAAGTCTACAGGTTATGTCTACAGGTAAAGTCTACAAGGTAGAACCTACAGGTAGAGTCTACAGGTAAAGTCTACAGATAATGTCTACAGGTCAAGTCTACCAGGTAGATTCTACAGGAAATGTCTACAGGTAGAATCTACAGGTAAAGTCTACAGGTAGAATCTACAGGTAAAGTCTAGCAGGTAAAGTCTGCAGGTAAAGTCTATGGGTAAAGTCTACAGGTAGTCTACAGGTAAAGTCTATGGGTAAAGTCTACGGATAAAATCTACGGGTAAAGTTAACAGGTAGAGCCTACAGGTAAAGTCTACGGGTAAAGTGTACAGGTAGAGCCTACAGGTAAAGTCTACAGGTAAATTCTACCAGGTAGAGTCTACAGGTAAAGTCTACGAGGTAAAGTCTACAGGTAGAGTCTACAGGTACAGTCTACATGTAGAATCTACAGGTAAAGACTACAGGTAAAGTCTACAGTAAAGTCTACGGGAAAAGTCTATAGGTAGAGCCTACAGGTAAAGTCTACAGGTAAAGTCTACAGGTAAAGTCTACCAGGTACAGTCTACAGGTAAAGTCTACGAGGTAAAGTCTACAGGTAGAGTCTACAGGTAAAGTCTACATGTAGAATCTACAGGTAAAGACCACAGGTAAAGTCTACAGTAAAGTCTACAGGTCAAGTCTACCAGGTAGAATCTACAGGTAAAGTCTGCAGGTAAAGTCTACAGGTAAAGTCTGCAGGTAGAATCTACAGGTAAAGTCCGCAGGTAAAGTCTACAGGTAAAGTCTGCAGGTACAATCTACTGGTAAAGTCAGCAGGTAAAGTCTACAGGTAAAGTCTGCAGGTAGAGTCTACAGGTAAAGTCTACAGGTAAAGTCTATGGGTAAAATCTACAGTAAAGTCTACAGGTAAAGTCTACAGGTAAAGTCTACCAGGTAGAATCTACAGGTAGAGTCTACAGGTAAAGTCTACGAGGTAAAAGCCTACAGGTAAAGTCTACAGATAGAATCTACCAGGTAAAGTCTACAGGTAGAATCTACAGGTAGAATGTACAGGTAAAGTCAACAGGTAGATCTACGAGGTAAAGTCTACAGGTAAACTCTACAGGTAGAGTCTACAAGTAAAGTCTACAGGTAAAGTCTACAGGTAGAGTCTACCAGGTAGAATCTACTGGTAAAGTCTACAGGTAAAGTCTACAGGTAAAGTCTACAGGTAGCATCTACATGTAGAGTCTACATGTAAAGTCTACAGGTAAAGTCTACAGGTAAAGTCTACCAGGTAGCATCTACAGGTAAAGTCTACATGTAGAATCTACAGGAAAAGTCTTCATGTAAAGTCTACCGGTAAAGTCTATGGGTAAAGTCTACAGGTAAAGTCTACAGGTAAAGTCTACTAGGTAGAATCTACAGGTGAAGTCTACAGGTAAAGTCTGCAGGTAGAATCTAGAGGTAAAGTCCACAGGTAAAGTCTACAGGTAAAGTCTGCAGGTAGAGTCTACAGGAAGAATCTACAGGTAACGTCTGCAGGTAAAGTCTACAGGTAAAGTCTACAGGTAAAGTCTACAGGTAAAGTCTATGGGTAATGTCTACAGGTAAAGTCTACCAGGTAGAATCTACAGCTAGATTCTACAGGTAATGTCTACAGGTAGAATCTACTGGTAAAGTCTACAGGTAGAGTCTACATGTAGAGTCTACATGTAAAGTCTACAGGTAAAGTCTACCAGGTAGCATCTACAGGTAAAGTCTACCGGTAAAGTCTACGGGTAAAGTCTACAGGTAAAGTCTACAGGTAAAGTCTACAGGTAAAGTCTGCAGGTAGAATCTACAGGTAAAGTCCATAGGTAGAGTCTACAGGTAAAGTCTGCAGGTAGAGTTTACAGGTAAAGTCTACAGGAATAATCTACAGGTAAAGTCTGCAGGTAAAGTCTACCAGGTAGAATCTACAGGCAGAATTTACAGGTAATGTCTACAGGTAGAGTCTACAGGTAAAGTCTACAGGTAGAGTCTACAGGTAGAGTCTACAGCTAAAGTCTACGAGGTAAAAGTCTACAGCTAAAGTCTACAGGTAAAGTCTACAGGTAGAATCTACCAGGTAAAGTCTGCAGGTAAAGTCTACCAGGTAGAATCTACAGGCAGAATTTACAGGTAATGTCTACAGCTAAAGTCTACAGGTAAAGTCTACAGGTAGAGTCTACAAGTAAAGTCTACAGGTAAAGTCTACAGGTAGAGTCTACCAGGTAGAATCTACTGGTAAAGTCTACAGTTAAAGTCTACAGGTAAAGTCTACAGGTAGCGTCTACATGTAGAGTCTACATGTAAAGTCACCAGGTAAAGTCTACCAGGTAGCATCTACAGGTAAAGTCTACATGTAGAATCTACAGGAAAAGTCTACATGTAAAGTCTACGGGTAAAGTCTACGGGTAAAGTCTACGAGGTAGAATCTACAGGTGAAGTTTACAGGTAAAGTCTGCAGGTAGAATCTAGAGGTAAAGTCCACAGGTAAAGTCTACAGGTAAAGTCTGCAGGTAGAGTCTACAGGAAGAATCTACAGGTAAAGTCTGGAAGTAAAGTCTACAGGTAAAGTCTACAGGTAAAGTCTACGGGTAAAGTCTACAGGTGTCTACCAGGTAGAATCTACAGGTAGAATCTACAGGTAATGTCTACAGGTAGAATCTACTGGTAAAGTCTACAGGTAGAGTTTACATGTAGAGTCTACATGTAAAGTCTACAGGTAAAGTCTACCAGGTAGCATCTACAGGTAAAGTCTACATGTAGAATTTACAGGTAAAGTCTACCGGTAAAGTCTACGGGTAAAGTCTACAGGTAAAGTCTACAGGTAAAGTCTACGAGGTAGAATCTACAGGTAAAGTCTACAGGTAAAGTCTACAGGTAAAGTCTGCAGGTAGAGTTTACAGGTAAAGTCTACAGGTAAAGTCTACAGGTAGAGTCTACAGGTAAAGTCTACAGGTAAAGTCTACGAGGTAAAGTCTACAGGTAGAATCTACAGGTAAAGTCCGCAGGTAGAATCTACAAATAAAGTCTACAGGTGGATCTACAGGTAAAATCTACAGGTAAAGTCTACATGTAGATTCTAAAGGTAAAGTCTACGAGGTAAAGTCTACAGGTAATGTCTACAGGTAGAGTCTACAAGTAAAGTCTACAGGTAAAGTCTACAGGTAGAGTCTACCAGGTAGAATCTACTGGTAAAGTCTACAGTTAAAGTCTACAGGTAAAGTCTACAGGTAGCGTCTACATGTAGAGTCTACATGTAAAGTCACCAGGTAAAGTCTACCAGGTAGCATCTACAGGTAAAGTCTACATGTAGAATCTTCAGGAAAAGTCTACATGTAAAGTCTACGGGTAAAGTCTACGGGTAAAGTCTACGAGGTAGAATCTACAGGTGAAGTCTACAGGTAAAGTCTGCAGGTAGAATCTAGAGGTAAAGTCCACAGGTAAAGTCTACAGGTAAAGTCTGCAGGTAGAGTCTACAGGAAGAATCTACAGGTAAAGTCTGGAAGTAAAGTCTACAGGTAAAGTCTACAGGTAAAGTCTACGGGTAAAGTCTACAGGTGTCTACCAGGTAGAATCTACAGGTAGAATCTACAGGTAATGTCTACAGGTAGAATCTACTGGTAAAGTCTACAGGTAGAGTTTACATGTAGAGTCTACATGTAAAGTCTACAGGTAAAGTCTACCAGGTAGCATCTACAGGTAAAGTCTACATGTAGAATTTACAGGTAAAGTCTACCGGTAAAGTCTACAGGTAAAGTCTACAGGTAAAGTCTACGAGGTAGAATCTACAGGTAAAGTCTACAGGTAAAGTCTACAGGTAAAGTCTGCAGGTAGAGTTTACAGGTAAAGTCTACAGGTAAAGTCTACAGGTAAAGTCTACGAGGTAAAGTCTACAGGTAGAATCTACAGGTAAAGTCCGCAGGTAGAATCTACAAATAAAGTCTACAGGTGGATCTACAGGTAAAATCTACAGGTAAAGTCTACATGTAGATTCTAAAGGTAAAGTCTACGAGGTAAAGTCTACAGGTAATGTCTACAGGTAAAGTCTACGGGTAAAGTCTACAGGTAATGTCTACATGTAGAGTCTACAGGTAAAGTCTACGGGTAAAGTCTACAGGTAGAGTCTACAGGTAGAGTCTACAGGTAGAGTCTACCAGGTAAAGTCTACCAGGTAAAGTCTACCAAGTAAAGTCTACGAGGTAGAGTCTACAGGTAAAGTCTACGAGGTAAAGTCTACAGGTAAAGTCTACAGGTAAAGTCTACGAAGTAAAGTCTACAGGTAAAGTCTACAGGTAAAGTCTACATGTAAAGTCTACCGGTAAAGTCTACGGGTAAAGTCTACAGGTAAAGTCTACAGGTAAAGTCTACGAGGTAGAATCTACAGGTAAAGTCTACAGGTAAAGTCTGCAGGTAGTATCTAGAGGTAAAGTCTGCAGGTAAAGTCTACAGGTAAAGTCTACAGGTAAAGTCTACGGGTAAAGTCTACAGGTAAAGTCTTCCAGGTAGAATCTACAGGTAGAATCTACAGGTAATGTCTACAGGTAGAATCTACTGGTAAAGTCTACAGGTAGAGTCTACATGTAAAGTCTACAGGTAAAGTCTACAGGTAAAGTCTACCAGGTAGCATCTACAGGTAAAGTCTACATGTAGAATCTACAGGTAAAGTCTACCGGTAAAGTCTACGGGTAAAGTCTACAGGTAAAGTCTACGAGGTAGAATCTACAGGTAAAGTCTACAGGTAAAGTATGCAAGTAGAATCTACAGGTAAAGTCCACAGGTAAAGTCTACAGGTAAAGTCTTCAGGTAGAGTTTACAGATAAAGTCTACAGGAAGAATCTACAGGTAAAGTCTGCAGGTAAAGTCTACCAGGTAGAATCTACAGGTAGGATCTACAGGTAATGTCTACAGGTAGATTCTACAGGTAAAGTCTACAGGGAAAGTCTACAGGTAGAGTCTGCAGGTAGAGTCTACAGGTAAAGTCTACGAGGTAAAGTCTACAGGTAAAGTCTACGAGGTAGAATCTACAGGTAAAGTCTACAGGTAAAGTCTACAGGTAAAGTCTACGAGGTAAAGTCTACAGGTAGAATCTACGAGTAAAGTCTACAGGTAGAATCTACAGATAAAGTCTACAGGTAGATCTACGAGGTAAAGTCTACAGGTAAAGTCTACAGGTAGAATCTACAGATAAAGTCTACGCGTAGTCTACGAAGTAAAGTCTACAGGTAAATTCTACAGGGAGAATCTACAGGTAGAATCTACAGGTAAAGTCTACAGGTAGAATCTACTGGTAAAGTCTACAGGTAGAGTCTACAGGTAGAGTCTACAGGTAAAGTCTCTAGGTAGAATCTACAGGTAAAGTCTACATGTAGAGTCTACAGGTAAAGTCTACGAGGTAAAGTCTACAGGTAATGTCTACAGGTAAAGTCTACGGGTAAAGTCTACAGGTAATGTCTACACGTAGAGTCTACAGGTAGAGTCTACAGGTAAAGTCTACGGGTAAAGTCTACGGGTAAAGTCTACAGGTAACGTCTACAGGTAAAGTCTACCAGGTAAAGTCTACCAGGTAAAGTCTACGAGGTAAAGTCTACAGGTAAAGTCTACAGCTAATGTCTATGGGTAAAGTCTACAGGTAATGTCTACATGTAGAGTCTACAGGTAAAGTCTACAGGTAAAGTCTACATGTAGAATCTATAGGTAAAGTCTACATGTAGAGTCTACGGGTAAAGTCTACGAGGTAAAGTCTACAGGTAATGTCTACGGGTAAAGTCTACGGGTAAAGTCTACAGGTAAAGTCTACCAGGTAAAGTCTACCAGGTAAAGTCTACGAGGTAGAGTCTACAGGTAAAGTCTACGAGGTAAAGTATACAGGTAAAGTCTACAGGTAAAGTCTACAGGTAAAGTCTACCAGGTAAAGTCTACCAGGTAAAGTCTACAGGTAGAGTCTACAGGTAGAGTCTACAGGTAAAGTCTACCAGGTAAAGTCTACCAGGTAAAGTCTACGAGGTAGAGTCTACAGGTAGAATCTACAGATAAAGTCTATAGGGAGAGTCTCGTAGTCTACGATACAGGCTGGATGATCACACGTCGATTGATCGTTGGAAGTTGAGGATTCATTTGACACGATTCATATTGTTGTTGTTGTTGTCTCACCTTTAGCACTGGTTCAAGCAGAGCCTGCTGCTGCTGCCGCCGCTGCTGCTGCTGATGAGACACTGCACGTGGAAACCGGTCCAAAGTTTTGCTCGTCTTGAAACAACGCAGCTGCTTAGATGAGTGTCACATCGTTGGATGCGTCTTACAATCCGGTCTGCGAGTCCGGGTTTATACAACTCTTATTTGGGTGTGTCTTACAATCCGGTAGGGTGTGTCTTATAATCCGGTATGGTGTCTTACAATCTGGTAGGGTGTGTCTTACAATCTGGTAGGGTGTCTTATAATCCGGTGGGGTGTCTTACAATCAGGTAGGGTGTCTTATAATCTGGTAGGGTGTCTTAAAATCTGGTAGGGTGTGTCTTACAATCTGGTAGCGTGTCTTACAATCTGGTAGGGTGTCTTACAATCTGGTAGGGTGTCTTACAATCCGGTAGGGTGTCTTATAATCCGGTAGGGTGTCTTACAATCCGGTAGGGTGTGTCTTACAATCCGGTAGGGTGTCTTACAATCCGGTAGGGTGTCTTACAATCCGGTAGGGTGTGTCTTACAATCCGGTAGGGTGTGTCTTATAATCTGGTAGGGTGTGTCTTATAATCCGGTAGGGTGTGTCTTACAATCCGGTAGGGTGTGTCTTACAATCCGGTAGGGTGTCTTACAATCCGGTAGGGTGTCTTACAATCCGGTAGGGTATCTTACAATCCGGTAGGGTGTGTCTTAAAATCCGGTAGGGTGTCTTACAATCCGGTAGGGTGTCTTACAATCCGGTAGGGTGTGTCTTACAATCCGGTAGGGTGTGTCTTACAATCCGGTAGGGTGTGTCTTATAATCTGGTAGGGTGTGTCTTATAATCTGGTAGGGTGTGTCTTACAATCTGGTAGGGTGTGTCTTACAATCCAGTAGGGTGTGTCTTACAATCCGGTAGGGTGTGTCTTACAATCTGGTAGGGTGTGTCTTACAATCCGGTATGGGTGTGTCTTACAATCCGGTATGGGTGGGTGTGCCTGTGTGCGAGTGTCTAGAGAATCAGCAGAAGTTTATTAACACGTGGTGGGTGGGGGGTGTGGGCGCGGGGCGGCGAGGGCGGGAGAGAAGTGTTCACGTGGGTGTGCATCTCACTTTCCCCTGCGTCTTATAATCCGGGCGAATGCGGCTGTGCACGTAACGCTGTTAAGACACCACCACCATCACCACCACCACCAGCACCCACACAATCTCATTTCGCACAAAAGACAAAGCTTCGCCCCCGGTATAGCCTCAATAGGCATGTCTGGGGCAAGTGCTGTTAGTAGCGAGGAGCGGCAGCGGCGGCGGCGGCGGCTACGAAGGCCGGCACACCGCGGTACACGCAGAGGGGTTGCGGGCGCTGTGGCCGCTAGGCCGCCTTTGTCTCCCTGGCGGCGATGCTTCCTACGCACCGCTCCACCGGGTCACCCGTTTGGGGCCGAGTCGACCTAGGGGAGAGCCGCCGCGCACCACTGGGCCACCGGCACGCCGCACGCATCCACACGTACACAGACAACGCAGCAAACGACGACGATGATGACGACGATGACGACGATGACGATGACGACGATGACGACAACGATGACGACGATGGGACATTTGCATGACATGCGACTGCTTTGTCCACATCTGGGCGAGGAGTTGCGCGATGAGGTGGGGGGGGGGCGAGGGGAGGAGGGGCGAGGGGGCGGGGGGGTGCTGCTAGGCGTGGCTACTGCGGGCTTGGCCCTCCCACTCTGCAGGTAGACGGGCCAGGAGGCGATGTTGAACGCGAGCAAAGAGAGCGGGAACAGGGCCCGTGAGTAGCGGTCCACTCCCTCCACCTCCTCCAGCACCTCCTCCCTCCCTCCTCTCCACCCCCCCCCTCGCCCCCACACCCCCACACCCCTCTCTACAGGTAGACAGACCAGTAAACTACGTTGAAGAAGAGGAACGAGAGCGGGAAGAGAGCCCGCGCGTAGTGGTCCACGCGTTTCGCCTCCGACGGGATGATCGGCTTGGCTGGGGGCGGCTTCTTGGGGGCGCCCCCGGCGGCGGCGTTGCCGCCGGCCCCCGCGCCGGCGGGGCCCAGGGCGCCCCCCACGGGCTTGCCGTAGCAGTCGTAGTTGGTGAGGTCGAAGTCCCGCGGGAGGCTGCCCACGATGCTGAAGTCGTGGGCGCGGAGGTCGGAGCGCGACGGGAAGGCGCGGCGGGCGGCGGCCTGGAGAAGGTTGGGGTGGGGGGGAGGTGGGGGGGGGGGGGGAGGGGAGGGGGTGTGGGGGGGAGGTGGGGGGAAGGGGGAGGAGAGTGAGTGGGACGTCATCTCAGAGTGAGCCATCTGAGTCGTGGGCACGGAGGTCGGACTGTGACGTTGAAGGCGGCAGTGGGCGGTGGACTGGAAGGGGGTGGGGGGAGGAGAGGGGAGTATGGGGGGGAGGGGGGGAGGGGAGGAGGTGGGGGGCGGAGTTGGGGGGGAGGTGTGGGCGGATGTAGAAACAGCTGACAAATGTTCCACCTCTTCCTCAATCTCCTCCTCCTCTTCCAGTACCACCACCTCCACTCTCCGGCTCCCTCACCCCATTAACCCCCCTCCGTTGACCCCTCCCCCTCATTGACCCGCCCCCACCATTGACCCCTCCCCCACCATTGACCTCTACCCTTCTTTGACCTCCCCCTTCATTGACCCCTCCCCCTCATTGACCCCACCGCCTCCATTGACCCCCTCCCCCCCCTATGAATGCCGCACGGAAGGCGAGTGCAGTACCCCTGGATTGGTCAAACTGGGGTTGTGGCTGGCTTGATTTTGTTTTTTTTTTAAAACAGGGGATAGGCCCAGTGGGTGTGTGAGTGCACGCCAGCATACGGAGGAATCGCACTCCTCGGCCTCGCAGGTGGCAGAGTGCTGGAGTGGCGGCTCCTACTACACCGGGGGGCGGTTCGAGCCTCCGATTCAGGACGAGCGTGACGGGGATCCCCGTCACGGTCGTGGAACCACGGAGCAGATCTCGTGCCCTCTCGCGGACGCACGAGGTGTCCATGCCTCCGCTTCGTAGGCTTCGGAGAGGGCGCGCGTGTTCCATCCCGCGGTGTCTACGAAGGGAGGCGTCGGCGGTGGGATCGCGTAACGTAGCCCGGCCCACCTCCGTGTGCTACCGAGAGCGTCGATTCATTCGCCCGCGGGCCGCTCGGCTCCGCCGATGGGGTTGCATCTCGCCTTCGCTCGCCGTGCGCGATCTGTTCGTGGACGGGATATCGAGGCGCGCCCGAGGTACGCGGGAGGAGAGTAACCCGGTGCGGGAGGTCCACGTGAGGTGGCGTCGCTGCTGTGCACAGACGGCGTTGTCCCCCTTCGCCTCGTAGGGCTGCGACCTCCGGCGAGTTCGCCTGAACGCAGTGCCGGATGAAGCTAGCGCGGGGCCCGTATAGCGTACGTTGTTACAACGGGGCCCCTAAATTTAAAAAAATAAAAAAATAAAAAAACACGTAAATATCAGAACAGAAATGTTTAACTTGCAGAGTAAAGCAATTGTATTCTTGGGTCTTTTGGTAAAGTCACGAAGAAAATAACGAAAAATGACGAGAAGAAGGCACTTTGCAAGCCCACTGGCTATCAACAAAGATTCGTTCACGAAGCCACCCATATATAGGGACACAGACAATTTCAACAGAGAAGATGGGTACAAACTGAGCGATCATTGGAAGGAGCTACTACATATGTAGTAGCTACTACATATGTAGTAGCTACTACATATGTAGCTACTACATATGTAGCTACTACATATGTGGCTACTACATATGTGGCTACTACATATGTGGCTATGACATATGTAGCAGCTACTACATATGTAGCAGCTACTACATATGTAGCTACTACATATGTAGCTACTACATATGTAGCAGCTACTACATATGTAGCAGCTACTACATATGTAGCAGCTACTACATATGTAGCTACTACATATGTAGCTACTACATATGTAGCTACTACATATGTAGCTACTACATATGTAGCTACTACATATGTAGCTACTACATATGTAGCTACGACATATGTAGCTACGACATATGTAGCTACTACACATGTAGCTACTACACATGTAGCTACTACACATGTAGCTACTACACATGTAGCTACTACACATGTGACTACTACATATGTGGCTACTACATGTGTAGCTACTACACGTGTAGCTACTACACATGTAGCTACTACACATGTAGCTACTACACATGTAGCTACTACACATGTAGCTACTACATATGTGGCTACTACATATGTGGCTACTACATGTGTGGCTACTACATGTGTAGCTACTACATATGTAGCTACTACACATGTAGCTACTACATATGTAGCAGCTACTACATATGTAGCAGCTACTACATATGTAGCAGCTACTACATATGTAGCTACTACATATGTAGCTACTACATATGTAGCTACTACATATGTAGCTACTACATATGTAGTAGCTACATATGTAGCTACTACATATGTAGCTACTACATATGTAGCTACGACATATGTAGCTACGACATATGTAGCTACTACACATGTAGCTACTACACATGTAGCTACTACACATGTAGCTACTACACATGTAGCTACTACACATGTGACTACTACATATGTGGCTACTACATGTGTAGCTACTACATGTGTAGCTACTACACGTGTAGCTACTACACATGTAGCTACTACACATGTAGCTACTACACATGTAGCTACTACATATGTGGCTACTACATATGTGGCTACTACATATGTGGCTACTACATATGTGGCTACTACATATGTGGCTACTACATGTGTAGCTACTACATATGTAGTAGCTACTACACATGTAGCTACTACACATGTAGCTACTACACATGTAGCTACTACATATGTGGCTACTACATATGTGGCTACTACATATGTGGCTACTACATGTGTAGCTACTACACGTGTAGCTACTACATATGTAGCTACTACATATGTAGCTACTACATATGTAGCTACTACATATGTAGCTACTACATATGTAGCTACTACATATGTAGCTACTACATATGTAGCTACTACATATGTAGCTACTACATATGTAGCTACTACATATGTAGCTACGACATATGTAGACACTTTTGCCGCTAGGCTAATCCGGCACTTCCGAAACGGTTCGATGCCAAAGCGTGAACGCGGCGACGGCTGCGGTTCGGCAAAACCTCAAAATCCGAGGCCACCGTTCACTCTAGCCGGGAGACGGTGGAGTGCGCCGAGGGCGGGATGAAGCAGCCCTCGGACCGGAGGGGCCTAAGTAAACCTCGGGGGTCTCTTTCCCGCGAGCCACGGAGGCAAGTGGGAGCGGGAGATCGGCCGGCGGATCGGAGCGGCGGCGTCCACGCTGCTTTGCGGGTGCCGTGCGGGAGGCGAGATCTCAAGTGGAGCGCTCTCTCTCCCTCGGGGGGGGGGGGGGCGGGGGGGGGGAGGGGTATTTGCAGCCCCGTCGACTCGTCCCACGCTCTCTCCTACGCGGACCTTTGTGGTGACGACCGAAACGGAGGAGGCCGCTACCGAAACGAGGATCGAGAGGAGCCGGTCGAGATTTTGGTTTGGGCACCCGCTGAGGATGCCCCCCTACCGGGGCAGCGCCGGCCCACCGGGCGGAGAGCCCCGGGGACGGAGCAGGACGACGCCGCTCGGCTGGCCTGGGAACGACGGGGAATTCCCCAGAAGGAGCTCGTCTGTGTACACTAGTGTAGTGTATACTAGTGTACACTACACTAGTGTAGTGTACACTAGTGTAGTGTATACTACACTAATAAACACTACACTAGTGTAGTGTACACTAGTGTAGTGTATACTAGTGTAGTGTATACTGGTGTAGTGTACACTAGTGTAGTGTATACTAGTGTACACTACACTAGTGTACACTACACTAGTGTAGTGTATACTAGTGTAGTGTATACTACACTAATAAACACTACACTAGTGTAGTGTACACTAGTGTAGTGTATACTAGTGTAGTGTATACTGGTGTAGTGTACACTAGTGTAGTGTATACTAGTGTACACTACACTAGTATAGTGTTTATTAGTGTAGTGTATACTAGTGTAGTGTATACTAGTGTACACTACACTAGTGTACACTAGTGTAGTGTATAGTGTAGTGTATAGTGTAGTGTATAGTGTCGTGTATAGTGTAGTGTGTAGTGTATAGTGTAGTGTATAGTGTAGTGGTGTATAGTGTAGTGTATAGTTCAGTGTAAAGTGTAGTACACAGTGTAGTGTATAGTGTAGTGTATAGTGTAGTGTATAGTGCAGTGTGTAGTGTATACTGTAGTGTGTAGTGGTGTATAGTGTAGTGTATACTGTAGTGTGTACTGGTGTATAGTGTAGAGTGTAGTGTGTAGTGGTGTATAGTGTAGTGTATAGTGTAGTGTATAGTGTAGTGTAGAGTGTAGTGTATAGTGTATTGTAGAGTTTAGTGTGCAGTGTAGTGTATGGTGTAGTGTATAGTGTAGTGTATAGTATAGTGTAGTGTATAGTGTAGTGCAGTGTGTAGTGTAGTGTAGTGTAGAGTGTAGTGTACAGTGTGGTGTATAGTGTAGTGTGCAGTGCAGTGTACAGTGTAGTGTACAGTGTATAGTGTAGTGTATAGTGTAGTGTACAGTGTAGTGTGTAGTGTATAGTGTAGTGTACAGTGTAGTGTATAGTGTAGTGTGTAGTATATAGTGTAGTGTGTAGTGGTGTACAGTGCAGTGTACAGTGTAGTGTACAGTGTAGTGTGCAGTGTAGTGTATCGTGTAGTGTATGGTGTGGTGTATAGTGTAGTGTACAGTGTAGTGTGCAGTGTAGTGTACAGTGTAGTGTGTCGTGTAGTGTACAGTGTAGTGTGTGATGTGGTGTATAGTGTAGTGTACAGTGTAGTGTATAGTGTAGTGTACAGTGTAGTGTGCAGTGTAGTGTACAGTGTAGGGTACAGTGTAGTGTGCAGTGTGGTGTGTGGTGTACAGTGTAGTGGTGTGCAGTGTAGTGTACAGTGTAGTGTGTAGTGTAGTGTACAGTGTAGTGTTTCGTGTCGTGTACAGTGTAGTGTGTGGTGTGGTGTATAGTGTAGTGTACAGTGTGGTGTGCAGTGTAGTGTACAGTGTAGTGTACAGTGTAGTGTATATGCCACTGCTCCCTCTGACCCGAGCGGAGTTCCCGTCGGCTGTGGGGGTCCCGTTGGCCGGACCTCCCCGCAGCCTCCGCGTGGACACCGACCAAACCCGCTCCTCCGTGGCCCCGCTGGGCCCCCCGCAAATCGCGGGGGGCCCCGGTGGTCCCGTGGCACCGCCCGGGGGGGCGGGCGCCGACGAGCTGGGGGGGGGGGGCGCCCCCCCCTCCTCCCCCTCCGTGTGTGGGCCGAGGGCCCAGCGCCTCCATCTGTTCCTTCTTGATCTTGGCCAGCCGCTCCTTGCGGATCTTCTCGGCGGCCACGCGCTTGGGGCTGTTCACAAACACCTGGGGTGACGGGGGACATTGAGGTGGTGATGGTCACGTGATGCTGGTGATGGCCACGTGATGGTGGTTGATGGTCACGTGATGGTCACGTGATGCTGGTGATGGTCACGTGATGCTGGTGATGGTCACGTGATGGTGGTGATGGCGCTTGGGGCTGTTCACAAACACCTGGGGTGACGGGGGACCTTGCGGTGGTGATGGTCACGTGATGCTGGTGATGGTCACGTGATGCTGGCGATGGTCACGTGATGGTCACGTGATGCTGGTGATGGTCACGTGATGGTGGTGATGGTCACGTGATGGTGGTGATGGTCACGTGATGGTGGTGATGGTCATGTGATGGTGGTGAAGGGGATTGTGGTGATGGTGATGCTGGTGACGCTGGTGATGGTGGTGGTGGTGGTAATGGTGGTGGTGATGCTGGTGATGGTGGTGGTGGTGGTAATAGTGACGAGGTGAGTGACGAGGTGAGTGACGAGGTGAGTGAGTGACGAGTTGAGTGACGAGGTGAGTGAGTGACGAGGTGAGTGACGAGGCGAGTGACGAGGTGAGTGACGAGGTGAGTGACGAGGTGAGTGAGTGACGAGTTGAGCGACGAGGTGAGCGAGTGACGAGGTGAGTGACGAGGCGAGCACGTGACGAGGCCACCACCTGCACGATGGCGAACTCGACAAGGGAGGCAAACCCAAAGACGAGGCAGGCAATGAGCCAAATGTCCAGCGCCTTCACGTAGGACACCTTGGGGAGCTCGGCAGCCAGCGACATCGCCTGCGACGCCAGCGACAGCACCGACAAGATGCCTGCAGTGGTAACATCATCAGCATCATCATCATCATCAGCAGTGTCATCAGCAGGTAGGACACCTTGGGGAGCTCGGCAGCCAGCGACATCGCCTGCGACGCCAGCGACAGCACCGACAAGATGCCTGCAGTGGTAACATCATCAGCATCATCATCATCATCAGCAGTGTCATCAGCAGGTAGGACACCTTGGGGAGCTCGGCAGCCAGCGACATCGCCTGCGACGCCAGCGACAGCACCGACAAGATGCCTGCAGTGGTAACACCATCATCATCAGCATCATCATCATCAGCATCATCATCAGCATCATCATCATCAGCAGGTAGGACACCTTGGGGAGCTCGGCAGCCAGCGACATCGCCTGCGACGCCAGCGACAGCACCGACAAGATGCCTGCAGTGGTAACATCATCATCATCAGCATCATCAGCATCATCATCAGCATCATCATCATCAGCAGGTAGGACACCTTGGGGAGCTCGGCAGCCAGCGACATCGCCTGCGACGCCAGCGACAGCACCGACAAGATGCCTGCAGTGGTAACATCATCATCAGCATCATCATCATCAGCATCATCATCAGCAGGTAGGACACCTTGGGGAGCTCGGCAGCCAGCGACATCGCCTGCGACGCCAGCGACAGCACCGACAAGATGCCTGCAGTGGTAACATCATCATCATCAGCATCATCATCATCATCAGCATCATCATCAGCAGGTAGGACACCTTGGGGAGCTCGGCAGCCAGCGACATCGCCTGCGACGCCAGCGACAGCACCGACAAGATGCCTGCAGTGGTAACATCATCATCATCAGCATCATCATCATCAGCATCATCATCAGCATCATCATCATCAGCAGGTAGGACACCTTGGGGAGCTCGGCAGCCAGCGACATCGCCTGCGACGCCAGCGACAGCACCGACAAGATGCCTGCAGTGGTAACATCATCATCATCAGCATCATCATCAGCATCATCATCAGCATCATCATCAGCAGCATCATCATCAGCAGGTAGGACACCTTGGGGAGCTCGGCAGCCAGCGACATCGCCTGCGACGCCAGCGACAGCACCGACAAGATGCCTGCAGTGGTAACATCATCATCAGCATCATCATCAGCAGTGTCATCAGCAGGTAGGACACCTTGGGGAGCTCGGCAGCCAGCGACATCGCCTGCGACGCCAGCGACAGCACCGACAAGATGCCTGCAGTGGTAACATCATCAGCATCATCATCAGCATCATCATCATCAGCATCATCATCATCAGCAGTGTCATCAGCAGGTAGGACACCTTGGGGAGCTCGGCAGCCAGCGACATCGCCTGCGACGCCAGCGACAGCACCGACAAGATGCCTGCAGTGGTAACATCATCATCATCAGCATCATCATCATCATCATCAGCAGGTAGGACACCTTGGGGAGCTCGGCAGCCAGCGACATCGCCTGCGACGCCAGCGACAGCACCGACAAGATGCCTGCAGTGGTAACATCATCATCATCAGCATCATCATCATCATCAGCATCATCAGCATCATCATCAGCAGGTAGGACACCTTGGGGAGCTCGGCAGCCAGCGACATCGCCTGCGACGCCAGCGACAGCACCGACAAGATGCCTGCAGTGGTAACATCATCATCATCATCAGCATCATCATCATCAGCATCATCATCAGCATCATCATCATCAGCAGCAGGTAGGACACCTTGGGGAGCTCGGCAGCCAGCGACATCGCCTGCGACGCCAGCGACAGCACCGACAAGATGCCTGCAGTGGTAACATCATCATCAGCAGCATCATCATCAGCATCATCAGCATCAGCAGTGTCATCAGCAGTGTCATCAGCATCATCAGCAGCAGTGTCATCATCATCAGCAGCAGTGTCATCATCAGCAGCAGTGTCATCATCATCAGCAGTGTCATCATCATCAGCAGTGTCATCATCAGCAACAGTGTCATCATCAGCAACAGTGTCATCATCATCAGCAGTGTCATCATCATCAGCAGTATCATCATCATCAGCGGTATCATCATCAGCAGTGGCATCATCATCAGCAGTGTCATCAGCAGTGTCATCATCATCAGCAGTGTCATCATCATCAGCAGTGTCATCACCATCATCATCAGTAGTGTCATCATCAGCAGCAGTGTCATCATCATTATCATCAGCAATGTCATCATCATCAGCAGCAGTGGCATTATCAACATCATCAGTGTCATCATCATCAGCAGCAGCAGTGTCATCATCATCAGTGTCATGATCATCATCAGTGTCATGATCATCATCAGCAGTGTCATCATCAGCAGCAGCAGTGGCATTATCAACATCATCAGTGTCATCATCATCAGCAGCAGCAGTGTCATCATCATCAGTGTCATGATCATCATCAGTGTCATGATCATCATCAGCAGTGTCATCATCATCAGCAGCAGCAGTGTCATCAGCAGTGTCATCATCAGCAGCAGCAGTGTCATCATCAGCAGCAGTGTCATCATCAGTGTCATGATCATCATCAGAAGTGTCATCATCAGTGTCATGATCATCATCAGCAGTGTCATCATCAGCAGCAGCAGTGTCATCATCATCAGCAGAAGTGTCATCATCATCATCAGTAGTGTCATCATCATTATCATCAGCAGTGTCATCATCATCAGCAGCAGTGTCATCATCATCAGCAGTGTCATCATCAGCAGCAGTGTCATCATCATCAGCAGTGGCATTATCATCATCATCATCATCAGTGTCATCATCATCAGCAGTGTCATCATCATCAGCAGCAGCAGTGTCATCATCATTATCATCAGCAGTGTCATCATCATCAGCAGCAGTGTCATCATCATCAGCAGTGTCATCATCAGCAGCAGCAGTGTCATCATCATTATCATCAGCAGTGTCATCATCATCAGCAGCAGTATCATCATCATCATCATCAGCAGTGGCATTATCATCATCATCAGTGTCATCATCATCAGCAGTGTCATCATCAGCAGCAGTGTCATCATCATCAGTGTCATGATCATCATCAGCAGTGTCATCATCAGCAGCAGCAGTGTCATCAGCAGTGTCATCAGCAGCAGCAGTGTCATCATCAGCAGCAGTGTCATGATCAGTGTCATGATCATCATCAGCAGTGTCATCATCAGTGTCATAATCATCATCAGCAGTGTCATCATCATCAGCAGCAGTGTCATCAGCAGTCATCATCATCAGCAGCAGTGTCATCAGCAGCAGCAGGATCATCATCATTAACAGCAGCAGCAGTGTCATCATCAGCAGCAGTGTCATCATCAGTGGTAGTAGTAGAGGTCGTAGTGTTAGTGGTAGTAGTGGTAGTAGTAGTAGTGGTAGTAGAGGTAGTAGTGGTAGTAGTAGTGGTAGTAGTAGTAGTGGTAGTAATGGTTGTAGTAGTAGTGGTCGTAGTAGAGGTAGTAGTGGTAGTAGTGGTAGTAGTAGTAGTGGTAGTAGTGGTAGTGGTAGTAGTAGTGGTAGTAGTAGTAGTGGTAGTAGTGGTAGTAGGAGGTAGTATTAATAGTGGTAGTAGTGGTAGTAGTGGTAATAGTAGTAGTGGTAGTAGTAGTAGTGGTAGTAGGAGGTAGTAGTAATAGTGGTAGTAGTGGTAGTAGTGGTAATAGTAGTAGTGGTAGTAGTGGAGGTCGTAGTGTTAGTGGTAGTAGTAGTAGTGGAGGTAGTAGTAGTGGTAGTAGGAGGTAGTAGTAGTGGTAGTAGTAGTGTTAGTAGTAGTGTTAGTAGTAGAGGTAGTAGTAGTGGTAGTAGTAGTGTTAGTAGTAGAGGTAGTAGTAGTGGAGGTCGTAGTGTTAGTAGTGGTAGTAGTAGTGGTAGTAGTAGAAGTAGTAGTAGTAGTAGTGGAGGTAGTAGTAGTATTGGTAGTAGAGGTAGTAGTAGTGGTAGTAGTAGTGATAGCAGAGGTAGTAGTGGTAGTAATGGTAGTAGTGGAAGTAGTTGTAGTGGTAGTAGGAGGTAGTAGTGGTAGTAGTAGTGGTAGTAGTAGTGGTAGTAGTAGTAGTGGTAGTAGGAGGTAGTAGTAGTGGTAGTAGTCGTAGTAGTAGTAGTGGTAGTAGTAGAGGTAGTAGTGGTAGTAGTAGTAGGAGGAGGTAGTGGTGGTAGTAGTAGAGGTAGTAGTGGTAATAGTAGTAGTGGTAGTAGTATTAGTGATAGTAGTGGTAGTAGTAGTGGTAGTAGGAGGTAGTAGTAGTGGTAGTGGAGGTAGTAGTGGTAGTAGTGGTAATAGTAGTAGTGGTAGTAGTAGTGATAGTAGTAGTAGAGGTAGTAGTGGTAATAGTAGTAGGTATTAGTAGTGGTTTTTGAGTTCCATGTATGAGGTATAACCCTGTGAGCCATGCGGCTCGTGACTTCGCTAATAGTAGTCTTGGTAGTAGTAGTGATAGTAGTAGTAGTGGTAATAGTAGTAGGTAGTAGTAGAGGTAGTAGTGGTAATAGTAGTAGGTAGTAGTGGTTTTTGAGTTCCATGTGTGAGGTATAACCCTGTGAGCCATGCGGCTCCTGACTTCGCTACAACCGCAACAAACAAAAACACGAACAAGAAAGATCTTAAAGTGGCCGCGCGCAAACAGAAAAATCCAGGGCAAAAACAGCAAAAATCTTGCGGAAAAAGCACCGCTTTTCAACGCTGTGCGCGAAAATCCCAGCGGGATGCAAGTCAAGCAATAACAACCGCAAATGCGAATTTAGATTAAAGTTAGCAGGCTAACTATGTTTCTACAACAAACAAACGTGGCTAAAACCAAAGCGTCTTCAAAAACCACCAAAATAAAGCGGTTAAAACAGCGGTGACCGTAGGAACTGTGATTGAAACTTAACAATAAGCGATCCACACGTAACATGTGCTGCCAAACTTTTCAGCCACGGCTGGCTGCATGAGTCGCTCCATAACAACATGAGCCATCAGTAGCAGTATCAATATTGTTTTGAATGCGCCTTTAAAGATCAGCGCACTATAATCAAAACTCAAGACCATGTTTTAACAGCGGTCATCCGGAGCGATGAATTTGATTTCAATGCCATTCTGAACAGCAGTGGCAGCTAGGGGTGTCCAACTCCTCTAGAGCAGTTTTGAGTGAAGATCTCACAGGTATTGTGATCCAAGTTACAGTTTATTGGCAATAGCATTCCAGACCCTGGGGGCATCAAAAGCAAAGGCCCTTCCTCCAGTTTTTGTACGGCAATAGGGAATGTGAAGCTGGTAAATGAGCGAAGACCTGAGGTCAAATTTGTCCTTTGAAACAGAGAGGAGATCCAGCAGGTAGTCTTGCTGATTTCCTTGTAAGTACATCGTGAATAAATAAGATCTGATGCACAAGCCGTCGAACATTAAGAGATGTTAAGTTTGACCCAATGTAGAGATCACAGTGGTGAGTCCTATACGGGCAGTTCAATGCAAATCTTAAGGCCGAGTGATAAATTGAGTCAAGCTTCTTCAGTACAGTACTTGGGGCTGATTTATACATGATGTCACAGTAGTCAAGTAGAGGCAGTTTGGTAGCTTTTATCAATTCCAAACGGAACATTGGGGGGAAGCAGTGCTTGTGTCGATACAGAAAACCAATTTTTATTTTTGTCTTTTTACCAATATAATCAATGCGATCTTGAAAATTCAGCTTTGAATTAAAGATGACCCCAAGATACTTATAGATCTTGACTTGCTCTATTTGATGATTATTTAAGGAATGTAATTGGGGGGAAAAATAACTTCCTGCTTTAGTCCCGGTGAGAAGCATAGCACCTTGGTTTTGGAGGTATTCAGGACTAGTTTAAGAGCAACTAGCTGACGTAGTTTGTTGAAATCACCCTGGAGCTTAGCAATCACGTCATCCGGAGAGCGGCCAGCAGTAATCAGTTTCGTGTCATCTGCAAACAGATTTACCCTGGAATGATCCAGGTCAGTGCCCAAGTCATTGACATAAAGAGAGAACAAGAGGGGGCCGAGGATGGAACCCTGTGGAACCCCTTTTGTTATCTTAACACTGTTGACCTCCAACCATCTGTGAATACAGTTTGGGTGCGAGAAAAGAGGTAATTTTTAAAACCATTCCACTGCGTGTTTGGAGAAACCGAGGCAACTTAGTTTACTAAGCAGGGTGTTGTGGTCCACTGTATCAAAGGCTTTGGACAGGTCAAGAAAAAGACAGGCACAGTACTGCTTATTATCAAGGCTACTTTAAATGTGATTCAGAGAGTCTAATGCAGCAGATGTGGTGCTGCATTTTTTTCGGAACCCGGATTGTTTTCGATGTAAGAGATTGTTGTCGGACAGGAAATTGCTAATTTGGTAGTTCAATCATTTTTTAAATATGTTCATCAACGGGGACAAAATTGAGATAGGTCGGTAGTTATTTTGATCATCTTTAGGGCCCCACTTTGTGAAGTGGACGGACATAAGAATGTTTCCATTCTAGAGGTACTGATGCTTCTTTGATGGATAGGTTGGAAAATATTGCGTATAGGTTTGTATATACACCTTCTGTTGATAATTTAGGTAATGCGTCTTTAGTGCAAGATACTAGTTTTTGAATTTTGTGTACTGTACCAAATCTTACCAAATCTTACTGTAAGATTTGGTACAGGGGTGTAGGAAATTGCATGAGCAAGGGATGACTCCCAATACATTATCAAAAAGGTCGCCACAGAAAAATGAAGGTAAAAATTGTCCACAATTTTTTGGAGCTCTGAAAAATAGTCCCCATTTCGGTTAAGCTCAACGGGCAGATTATCTGTGTTGGATGCCTTTTCGATACATTTGATTAAATTTCCATTCAAAGCTTTCGTGACTGCAGGGATTCATCATCTGGGTTTCTTTCGGTAAAGTCACCACGTAGAATGGAGATAAAATAATAAAAAATAATAATAACAGAATAAAATTCTCACGACGTTTCGGCCACAACACAAGTAGCCTTCCTCAGGTGAAGAAACAGGACTGTCCAGAAGACAGCGCTTGAGTTCGGACAGTAGTGGTAGTAGGAGGTCGTAGTGGTAGGCGGTGTGGGTGTAGTAGTAGGCGGTGTGTGTGTGTGTGTAGTAGGCAGTGTGGGTGTAGTGGTAGGCAGTGTGGGTGTAGTGGTAGGCGGTGTGTGTGTGGTGGTAGGCGGTGTGTGTGTGGTGGTAGGCGGTGTGGCTGTAGTGGTAGGCGGTGTGTGTGTGTGGTGGTAGGCGGTGTGTGTGTGGTGGTAGGCGGTGTGTGTGTGGTGGTAGGTGGTGTGTGTGTGGTGGTAGGCGGTGTGTGTGTGGTGGTAGGCGGTGTGTGTGTGGTGGTAGGCGGTGTGTGTGTGGTGGTAGGCGGTGTGTGTGTGGTGGTAGGCGGTGTGGCTGTAGTGGTAGGCGGTGTGTGTGTGGTGGTAGGCGGTGTGTGTGTGTGGTGGTAGGCGGTGTGTGTGTGGTGGTAGGCGGTGTGTGTGTGTGGTGGTAGGCGGTGTGTGTGTGGTGGTAGGCGGTGTGGCTGTAGTGGTAGGCGGTGTGTGTGTGGTGGTAGGCGGTGTGTGTGTAGTGGTAGGCGGTGTGTGTGTGGTGGTAGGCGGTGTGTGTGTAGTGGTAGGCGGTGTGGTGGTAGGCGGTGTGTGTGTATGTACTGGTAGGCGGTGTGTGTGTGTAGTAGTAGGCGGTGTGTGTGTAGTGGTAGGTGGTGTGTGTGTAGTGGTAGGCGGTGTGGCTGTAGTGGTAGGCGGTGTGGGTGTAGTGGTAGGCGGTGTGGGTGTGGTGGTAGGCGGTGTGGCTGTAGTGGTAGGTGGTGTAGTGGCAGGCGGTGTGGGTGTAGTGGTAGGCGGTGTGTGTGTGTGTGGTGGTAGGCGCTGTGTGTGTGGTGGTAGGTGGTGTGTGTGTGGTGGTAGGCGCTGTGTGTGTGGTGGTAGGCAGTGTGGCTGTAGTGGTAGGCGCTGTGTGTGTGTGTAGTGGTAGGCGATGTGTGTGTAGTGGTAGGCGATGTGTGTGTAGTGGTAGGCGCTGTGTGTGTGTGTAGTGGTAGGCGATGTGTGTGTAGTGGTAGGCGGTGTGACTGTAGTGGTAGGCGGTGTGTGTGTGTAGTGGTAGGCGGTGGGTGTAGTGGTAGGCGGTGTGTGTGTGTAGTGGTAGGCGGTGGGTGTAGTGGTAGGCGGTGTGTGTGTGTAGTGGTAGGCGGTGTGTGTGTGTAGTGGTAGGCGGTGGGTGTAGTGGTAGGCGGTGTGTGTGTGTGGTGGTAGGCGGTGTGTGTGTGTAGTGGTAGGCGCGGTGTGTGTGTAGTGGTAGGTGGTGTGTGTGTAGTGGTAGGCGGTGTGTGTGTAGTGGTAGGCGGTGTGTGTGTGGTGGTAGGCGGTGTGGCTGTAGTGGTAGGTGGTGTGTGTGTAGTGGTAGGCGCTGTGTGTGTAGTGGTAGGCGCTGTGTGTGTGGTGGTAGGTGGTGTGTGTGTGGTGGTAGGCGCTGTGTGTGTGTGTGTGGTGGGCGGTGTGTGTGTAGTGGTAGGCGGTGTGGCTGTAGTGGTAGGTGGTGTGTGTGTGTGGTGGTAGGCAGTGTGTGTGTAGTGGTGTGTGTGTGGTGGTAGGTGGTGTGTGTGTAGTGGTAGGTGGTGTGTGTGTAGTGGTAGGTGGTGTGTGTGTAGTGGTAGGTGGTGTGTGTGTGGTGGTAGGTGGTGTGTGTGTGGTGGTAGGTGGTGTGGGTGTAGTGGTAGGTGGTGTGTGTGTGGTGGTAGGTGGTGTGTGTGTGGTGGTAGGTGGTGTGGGTGTGGTGGTAGGTGGTGTGTGTGTGGTGGTAGGTGGTGTGTGTGTGTAGTGGTAGGTGGTGTGGGTGTGGTGGTAGGTGGTGTGTGTGGTGGTAGGTGGTGTGGGTGTAGTGGTAGGTGGTGTGTGTGTGGTGGTAGGTGGTGTGTGTGTGGTGGTAGGCGGTGTGGGTGTGTAGTGGTAGGCGGTGTGTGTGTAGTGGTAGGTGGTGTGTGTGTGGTGGTAGGCGGTGTGGGTGTGTAGTGGTAGGCGGTGTGGCTGTAGTGGTAGGTGGTGTGTGTGTGTGGTGGTAGGTGGTGTGTGTGTAGTGGTAGGCGCTGTGTGTGTGTAGTGGTAGGTGGTGTGTGTGTGGTGGTAGGTGGTGTGTGTGTGGTGGTAGGTGGTGTGTGTGTGTGTGGTGGTAGGTGGTGTGAGTGTGGTGGTAGGTGGTGTGTGTGTGTAGTGGTAGGCGCTGTGTGTGTAGTGGTAGGTGGTGTGTGTGTGTGTGGTGGTAGGTGGTGTGAGTGTGGTGGTAGGTGGTGTGTGTGTGGTGGTAGGTGGTGTGTGTGTAGTGGTAGGTGGTGTGTGTGTGTGTGGTGGTAGGTGGTGTGTGTGTGTGTGGTGGTAGGTGGTGTGTGTGTGTGTGGTGGTAGGTGGTGTGTGTGTGTGTGGTGGTAGGTGGTGTGTGTGTGTGTGGTGGTAGGTGGTGTGTGTGTGTGTAGTGGTAGGTGGTGTGTGTGTGTGGTGATAGGTGGTGTGTGTGTGGTGGTAGGTGGTGTGTGTGTAGTGGTAGGCGCTGTGTGTGTGTAGTGGTAGGTGGTGTGTGTGTGTAGTGGTAGGTGGTGTGGGTGTAGTGGTAGGTGGTGTGTGTGTGTGTGGTGGTAGGTGGTGTGGGTGTAGTGGTAGGTGGTGTGTGTGTAGTGGTAGGTGGTGTGTGTAGTGGTAGGTGGTGTGTGTGTGTGTGGTGGTAGGTGGTGTGTGTGTGTAGTGGTAGGCGATGTGTGTGTGGTGGTAGGTGGTGTGTGTGTAGTGGTAGGCGCTGTGGCTGTAGTGGTAGGCGCTGTGTGTGTGGTGGTAGGTGGTGTGTGTGTGGTGGTAGGCGCTGTGTGTGTGTAGTGGTAGGTGGTGTGTGTGTGTGTAGTGGTAGGTGCTGTGTGTGTGGTGGTAGGTGGTGTGGGTGTGGTAGTAGGTGGTGTGTGTGTGTGTGGTAGTAGGTGGTGTGTGTGTGTGTGGTGGTAGGTGGTGTGGGTGTGGTAGTAGGTGGTGTGTGTGTGTGTGGTGGTAGGTGGTGTGTGTGTGTGTGGTGGTAGGTGGTGTGTGTGTGGTGGTAGGCGCTGTGTGTGTGTGTGTGGTGGGCGGTGTGTGTGTGTAGTGGTAGGTGCTGTGGCTGTAGTGGTAGGCGGTGTGGGTGTAGTGGTAGGTTCTGTGTGTGTGGTGGTAGGTGGTGTGTGTGTGGTGGTAGGTGGTGTGTGTGTGTGTGGTGGTAGGTGGTGTGGGTGTAGTGGTAGGTGGTGTGTGTGTGTGTGTGGTGGTAGGCGCTGTGTGTGTGGTGGTAGGTGGTGTGTGTGTGGTGGTAGGTGGTGTGTGTGTGGTGGTAGGCGGTGTGTGTGTGGTGGTAGGCGCTGTGTGTGTGTAGTGGTAGGCGGTGTGTGTGTGTAGTGGTAGGCGGTGTAGTGGTAGGCGCTGTGTGTGTGTGTGGTGGTAGGTGGTGTGTGTGTGTGGTGGTAGGTGGTGTGTGTGTGTGTAGTGGTAGGTGGTGTGTGTGTGGTGGTAGGCGGTGTGTGTGTGGTGGTAGGCGCTGTGTGTGTGTAGTGGTAGGCGCTGTGTGTGTGTAGTGGTAGGCGGTGTAGTGGTAGGCGCTGTGTGTGTGTGTGGTGGTAGGTGGTGTGTGTGTGTGTAGTGGTAGGCGGTGTAGTGGTAGGTGGTGTGTGTGTGCTCTGACCCAGGGGTACGCGTGCCGCGCTCGCCTCTGGGTTGATCCAGAACGAGAGCCAGGACAGCACCACGGTGAGCAGCGTGGGGGCGTAGACCCCCATGATGTAGAACCCCACTTGCCTGCGTAGCGTGAAGATCACCTCCACACACGTGTAGTAGCCTACAACATCACCACCATCACCACCATCAACATCATCACCATCAACATCATCAACATCACCATCAACATCATCAACATCACCATCAACATCACCATCAACATCACCACCATCACCACCACCACCACCATCAACATTAACATCACCACCATCAACATCATCACCATCAACATCACCATCAACATCATCATCATCAACATCACCATCATCAGCGTAGGGGCGTAGACCCCCATGATGTAGAACCCCACTTGCCTGCGTAGCGTGAAGATCACCTCCACACACGTGTAGTAGCCTACACCATCACCACCATCAACATCATCAACATCACCATCAACATCACCACCAACATCATCACCATCAACATCACCATCATCACCATCAACATCATCACCATCAACATCATCATTAACATCATCAACATCACCATCACCACCACCATCACCACCATCAACATCACCATCATCACCATCAACATCATCACCATCAACATCATCATTAACATCAACATCACCACCATCAACATCACCAGCAACATCATCATGATCAGCGTGGGGGCGTAGACCCCCATGATGTAGAACCCCACTTGCCTGCGTAGCGTGAAGATCACCTCCACACACGTGTAGTAGCCTACACCATCACCACCATCAACATCATCAACATCACCATCAACATCACCATCATCATCATCATCACCATCAACATCATCACCATCACCATCAACATCATCACCATCAACATCACCATCATCATCATCAACATCACCATCACCACCACCATCACCACCATCAACATCACCATCATCACCATCAACATCATCACCATCATCACCATCAACATCACCATCACCACCATCAACATCACCACCATCAACATCAACATCACCACCATCAACATCATCATCAACATCACCATCAACATCACCATCACCACCATCAACATCAACATCACCACCATCAACATCAACATCACCACCATCAACATCACCATCACCACCATCAACATCATCATCACCATCAACATCATCATCATCAGCGTGGGGGCGTAGACCCCCATGATGTAGAACGCCACCTGTCTACGTATTGTGAAGATCACCTCCACACACGTATAGTAGCCTACACCATCACCACCATCAACATCACCATCAACATCAACATCACCATCAACATTATCATCACCATCAACATCATCACCATCAACATCACCATCACCATCACCACCATCAACATTAACATCAACATCACCATCACCACCATCAACATCACCATCACCATCATCACCATCACCATCACCACCATCAACATCACCACCATCAACATCACCATCAACATCAACATCACCATCATCACCATCAACATCACCACCATCACCACCATCAACATCACCACCATCACCACCATCAACATCACCACCATCACCACCATCAACATCACCACCATCATCACCATCACCACCATGAACATCATCATTACCATCATCAACATCACCACCATCACCACCATCAACATCACCACCATCATCACCATCACCACCATGAACATCATCATTACCATCATCAACATCACCACCATCATCACCATCAACATCACCACCATCATTACCATCATCAACATCACCATCAACATTACCACCATCATCACCATCAACATCACCATCAACATCACCACCATCAACATCACCACCATCGTCACCATCGGCATCATCAGCAGCAGCAGCAGTGGGGTGCGTTGGGGCTGGGCTGTGTGGCGTGCTGTTTTGGTGGCACGGCACGCGGTGAGTTGCCGGTGTGCGGTAGTGGTGGCGCGGCAGTGGTGTGGTGGTGGTGCGTTGGTGGTGGTGTGGTGTGGTGGTGGTGTGGTGGTGGTGCGTTGGTGGTGGTGCGGTGGTGGTGGTGGTGCGGTGATTGTGCGGTGGTGGTGGTGTGGTGGTGGTGCGTTGGTGGTGGTGCGTTGATGGCGGTGCGGTGGCGATGCGGTGCCCACCGGTTCCCGGGTAGAACTTGGTGCAGTTCCCGTAGCGGATGTCGTCGTTGCTGATGTCGAACTGCGGCAGCGACATCTCGTCCATCTGCACCGGGTCGCCCGGGGCCCAGTTGAAGCGGAGGTCCTCCGTCGTGAAGCCGACTGCGGCCGGCAAGCAGCGGACAGAGAATGGCTCACGTGCTACCCCCGGGGGGACGTCCCCCCCCCACTCCCCCCCCCCACCCCACCCAATGGACACTGGGACCCCCCACACAGACACCGGGACCCCCCACAGACCCAAGGCCCTCCGACTGCCTGGAACACCGCCAACAGATCCCAACACCCCTGGGTCACGTGAGTCCATTCATCTGTAATGACAGCGGAGTCAGCCTGCAGTAAGAGTGGACTGGTGGCCACGGGAGATGATGACAGGGGGAGTCAGCCTGCAGTGTGAGTGGACTGGTGGCCACGGGAGGTAATGACAGGGGAGTCAGCCTGCAGTGTGAGTGGACTGGTGGCCACGGGAGGTAATGACAGGGGAGTCAGCCTGCAGTGTGAGTGAACTGGTAGCAACGGGAGGTAGTGACAGGGGGAGTCAGCCTGCAGTGTGAGTAGACTGGTGGTCATGGGAGGTAATGACAGGGGAGTCAGCCTGCAGTGTGAGTGGACTGGTGGCCACGGGAGGTAATGACAGGGGAGTCAGTCTGCAGTGTGAGTGGACTGGTGACCACGGGAGGTAATGACAGGGGAGTCAGCCGGCAGTGTGAGTGGACTGGTGGCCACGGGAGGTAATGACAGGGGAGTCAGCCAGCAGTGTGAGTGGACTGGTGGCCACGGAAGGTAATGACAGGGGGAGTCAGCCTGCAGTGTGAGTGGACTGGTGGCCACGGGAGGTAGTGGCAGGGGAGTCAGTCTGCAGTGTGAGTGGACTGGTGGCCACGGGAGGTAATGACAGAGGAGTCAGTCTGCAGTGTGAGTGGACTAGTGGCCAAAGGGAGGTAATGACAGAGGAGTCAGCCTGCAGTGTGAAGGGACTGGTGGCCACGGGAGGTAGTGACAGGGGAGTCAGCTTGCAGTGTGAGAGGACTGGTGGCCACGGGAGGTGATGACAGGGGGAGTCAGCCTGCAGTGTGAGTGGACTGGTGGCCACGGGAGGTAGTGACAGTGGAGTCAGTCTGCAGTGTGAGTGGACTGGTGGCCACGGGAGGTGATGACGGGGGAGTCAGCCTGCAGTGTGAGTGGACTGGTGGCCACGGGAAGTAATGACAGGGGAGTCAGCCTGCAGTGTGAGTGGACTGGTGGCCACGGAAGGTAATGACAGGGGAGTCAACCTGTAGTGTGAGTGGACTGGTGGCCACAGCAGGAAGTGACAGGGGGAGTGAGCCTGCAGTGTGAGTGGACTGGTGGTCACGGGAGGTAGTGACAGGGGAGTCAGTCTGCAGTGTGAGTGGACTGGTGGCCACGGGAGGTAATGACAGGGGAGTCAGGCTGCAGTGCGAGTGGACTGGTGGCCACGGGAGGTAGTGACAGGGGAGTCAGTCTGCAGTGTGAGGGGACTGGTGGCCACGGGAGGTAATGACAGGGGAGTCAGTCTGCAGTGTGAGTGGACTGGTGGCCACAGCAGGAAGTGACAGGGGAGTCAGTCTGCAGTGTGAGTGGACTGGTGGCCACGGAGGGTAATGACAGGGGAGTCAGTCTGCAGTGCGAGTGGACTGGTGACCACGGGAGGTAATGACTGGGGAGTCAGTCTCCAGTGTGAGTGGACTGGTGGCCACAGGAGGTAGTAACAGGGGGAGTCAGCCTGCAGTGTGAGTGGACTGGTGGCCACGAGAGGTAGTGACAGGGGAGTCAGCTTGCAGTGTGAGTGGACTAGTGGCCAAAGGGAGGTAATGACAGATGAGTCAGCCTGCAGTGTGAAGGGACTGGTGGCCACGGGAGGTAGTGACAGGGGAGTCAGCTTGCAGTGTGAGTGGACTGGTGGACACGAGAGGTAGTGACAGGGGAGTCAGTCTGCAGTGTGAGTGGACTGGTGGCCACGGGAGGTGATGACGGGGGAGTCAGCCTGCAGTGTGAGTGGACTGGTGGCCACGGGAGGTAGTGACAGGGGAGTCAGTCTGCAGTGTGAGTGGACTGGTGGCCACGTGGGGTAATGACAGGGGAGTCAGTCTGCAGTGTGAGTGGACTGGTGGCCACGGGAGGTAGTGACAGGGGAGTCAGTCTGCAGTGTGAGTGGACTGGTGGCCACGGGAGGTAGTGACAGGGGGAGTGAGCCTGCAGTGTGAGTGGACTGGTGGCCACGGAAGGTAATGACAGGGGAGTCAGCCTGCAGTGTGAGTGGACTGGTGGCCACGGGAGGTAGTGACAGGGGAGTCAG
>NW_022639018.1:125000-130000 GCF_010993605.1 Petromyzon marinus | reverse complement strand
GGAGAGAGAGTGGAGAGAGAGTGGATAGAGAGTGGAGAGAGAGTGGAGAGAGAGTGGAGAGAGAGAGTGGAGAGAGAGTGGAGAGAGAGTGGAGAGAGAGTGGAGAGAGAGTGGAGAGTGAGTGGAGAGAGAGTGGAGAGAGAGTGGAGAGAGAGTGGAGAGAGAGTGGAGAGAGAGTGGAGAGAGAGTGGAGAGAGAGTGGAGAGTGAGTGGAGAGAGAGTGGAGAGAGAGTGGAGAGAGAGTGGAGAGAGAGTGGAGAGAGAGAGAGTGGAGAGTGAGTAGAGAGAGAGTGGAGAGAGAGTGGAGAGAGAGTGGAGAGAGAGTGGAGAGAGAGTGGAGAGAGAGTGGAGAGAGAGTGGAGAGAGAGTGGAGAGAGAGTGGAGAGAGAGAGTGGAGAGAGATCAGAGAGAGTGGAGAGAGAGAGTGGAGAGAGAGTGGAGAGTGAGTGGAGAGAGAGTGGAGAGAGAGTGGAGAGAGAGTGGAGAGAGAGTGGAGAGAGAGTGGAGAGTGAGTGAAGAGTGAGTGGAGAGAGATCAGAGAGAGAGAGAGTGGAGAGAGAGTGGAGAGTGAGTGGAGAGAGAGTGGAGAGTGGAGAGAGAGTAGAGAGAGAGTGGAGAGAGAGTGGAGAGAGAGAGAGTGGAGAGTGAGTGGAGAGAGAGTGGAGAGAGAGTGGAGAGAGAGTGGAGAGAGAGTGGAGAGAGAGTGGAGAGAGAGTGGAGAGAGAGAGTGGAGAGAGATCAGAGAGAGAGTGGAGAGAGAGTGGAGAGAGAGTGGAGAGAGAGTGGAGAGAGATCAGAGAGAGAGAGTGGAGAGAGAGAGGAGAGAGTGTGGAGAGAGAGTGGAGAGTGAGTGGAGAGAGAGTGGAGAGAGAGTGGAGAGAGAGTGGAGAGAGAGTGGAGAGAGAGAGTGGAGAGAGAGAGAGTGGAGACAGAGTGGAGACAGAGTGGAGAGTGAGTGGAGAGTGAGTGGAGAGAGAGTGGAGAGAGATCAGAGAGAGAGTGGAGAGAGAGTGGAGAGAGAGAGTGGAGAGAGAGAGAGAGTGGAGAGAGAGTGGAGAGAGAGTGGAGAGAGAGTGGAGAGAGAGTGGAGAGTGAGTGGAGAGAGAGTGGAGAGAGAGTGGAGAGAGAGTGGAGAGAGAGTGGAGAGAGAGTGGAGAGAGAGTGGAGAGTGGAGAGAGAGTGGAGAGTGAGTGGAGAGAGATCAGAGAGAGAGAGAGTGGAGAGAGAGTGGAGAGAGAGTGGAGAGAGAGTGGAGAGAGAGTGGAGAGAGAGTGGAGAGTGAGTGGAGAGAGAGTGGAGAGAGAGTGGAGAGTGAGTGGAGAGTGGAGAGAGAGTGGAGAGAGAGTGGAGAGAGAGTGGAGAGAGAGTGGAGAGTGGAGAGAGAGTGGAGAGAGAGTGGAGAGAGAGTGGAGAGAGAGTGGAGAGAGAGTGGAGAGAGAGTGGAGAGAGAGTGGAGAGAGAGTGGAGAGAGAGTGGAGAGAGAGTAGAGAGAGAGTGGAGAGTGAGTGGAAAGTGGAGAGAGAGTGGAGAGAGAGTGGAGAGAGAGTGGAGAGAGAGTGGAGAGAGTGGAGAGAGAGTGGAGAGAGAGTGGAGAGAGAGTGGAGAGAGATCAGAGAGAGAGTGGAGAGAGAGTGGAGAGAGAGTGGAGAGAGAGTGGAGAGAGAGTGGAGAGAGAGTGGAGAGTGAGTGGAGAGAGAGTGGAGAGAGAGTGGAGAGAGAGTGGAGAGAGAGTGGAGAGAGAGTGGAGAGAGAGTGGAGAGTGAGTGGAGAGTGAGTGGAGAGAGATCAGAGAGAGAGTGGAGAGAGAGTGGAGAGAGAGTGGAGAGTGAGTGGAGAGTGAGTGGAGAGAGATCAGAGAGAGAGTGGAGAGAGAGTGGAGAGAGAGTGGAGAGAGATCAGAGAGAGAGTGGAGAGAGAGTGGAGAGAGAGTGGAGAGAGAGTGGAGAGAGAGTGGAGAGAGAGTGGAGAGAGAGTGGAGAGAGAGTGGAGAGAGAGAGTGGAGAGAGAGTGGAGAGAGAGTGGAGAGAGAGTGGAGAGAGAGTGGAGAGTGAGTGGAGAGTGAGTGGAGAGAGAGTGGAGAGAGAGTGGAGAGAGAGTGGAGAGAGAGTGGAGAGAGAGTGGAGAGAGAGTGGAGAGTGAGTGGAGAGAGAGTGGAGAGAGAGTGGAGAGAGAGTGGAGAGAGAGTGGAGAGAGAGAGAGTGGAGAGTGAGTAGAGAGAGAGTGGAGAGAGAGTGGAGAGAGAGTGGAGAGAGAGTGGAGAGAGAGTGGAGAGAGAGTGGAGAGAGAGTGGAGAGAGAGTGGAGAGAGAGTGGAGAGAGAGAGTGGAGAGAGATCAGAGAGAGTGGAGAGAGAGAGTGGAGAGAGAGTGGAGAGTGAGTGGAGAGAGAGTGGAGAGAGAGTGGAGAGAGAGTGGAGAGAGAGTGGAGAGAGAGTGGAGAGTGAGTGAAGAGTGAGTGGAGAGAGATCAGAGAGAGAGAGAGTGGAGAGAGAGTGGAGAGTGAGTGGAGAGAGAGTGGAGAGTGGAGAGAGAGTAGAGAGAGAGTGGAGAGAGAGTGGAGAGAGAGTGGAGAGTGAGTGGAGAGAGAGTGGAGAGAGAGTGGAGAGAGAGTGGAGAGAGAGTGGAGAGAGAGTGGAGAGAGAGTGGAGAGAGAGAGTGGAGAGAGATCAGAGAGAGAGTGGAGAGAGAGTGGAGAGAGAGTGGAGAGAGAGTGGAGAGAGATCAGAGAGAGAGTGGAGAGAGATCAGAGAGAGAGTGGAGAGAGATCAGAGAGTGAGAGGAGGAGTATGGGGAGGAGGGGGAGAGCTATTACCATGTTGACTAGGACGATGACGACGACGATGATGACGACGATGATGAAGATGATGATGATGATGATGACGATGATGAAGACTATAACCACAAGGAAGACGAAGATCACGACGATGACGACGACGATGATGGTGACAATGACAACGACGATGATGATGATGATGACAATGACGACAACGATGATCGAAGGTTGACGATGATGAGGGTGACGACGACGAGCGGCCATCTCACCATGGTGGTCTCCTGCACCGAGCCGAAGCTGTTGACGAAGATGTTGAGGTTGACGCTCACCGGGGACTCTGCACGCATCGGACACAGTTAGTCACATGGGGCACCCACGTCACAGTTAGTCACATGGGGTACCCACGTCACAGTTAGTCACATGGGGTACCCACGTCACAGTCAGCCACGTGGGGCACCCACGTCACAGTCAGCCACGTGGGGTACCCACGTCACAGTTAGTCACATGGGGTACCCACGTCACAGTCAGCCACGTGGGGCACCCACGTCACAGTCAGCCACGTGGGGTACCCACGTCACAGTTAGTCACATGGGGTACCCACGTCACAGTTAGTCACGTGGGGCACCCACGTCACAGTCAGCCACGTGGGGCCCCACGTCACAGTTAGTCACATGGGGTACCCACGTCACAGTCAACCACGTGGGGCCCCACGTCACAGTCAGCCACGTGGGGTCCCACGACACAGTTAGTCACGTGGGGTACCCACGTCACAGTCAACCACGTGGGGCCCCACGTCACAGTCAGCCACGTGGGGTCCCACGTCACAGTCAGCCACGTGGGGTACCCACGTCACAGTCAGCCACGTGGGGTCCCACGTCACAGTCAGCCACGTGGGGTCCCACGTCACAGTCAACCACGTGGGGCCCTACGTCACAGTCAACCACGTGGGGCCCCACGTCACAGTCAGCCACGTGGGGTCCCACGTCACAGTCAGCCACGTGGGGTACCCACGTCACAGTCAGCCACGTGGGGTCCCACGTCACAGTCAGCCACGTGGGGTACCCACGTCACACTCAGCCACGTGGGGTCCCACGTCACATCAGCCACGTGGGGCACCCACGTCACAGTCAACCACGTGGGGTACCCACGTCACAGTCAGCCACGTGGGGTCCCACGTCACAGTCAGCCACGTGGGGTACCCACGTCACACTCAGCCACGTGGGGTCCCACGTCACATCAGCCACGTGGGGCACCCACGTCACAGTCAACCACGTGTGGCCCTACGTCACAGTCAACCAGAATTGTTGGCGCATGGGAACTCAGTCTGAGACTCTCACTAGCCTAACCGTGGGAAAGGGGAGTGTACCCCTCTGTCTGTGGGCAGGGGGAGGTGGGCAGGGAGGGGGCAGGGAGGGAGCAGGGTGGGAGGGGGCAGGGGGGGGGGGGGGAGGGGGGGGGACTCACTCTTGAAGTTGGGGCGGATGCGAGGGTCGTATCGCGAGAGGATGCGATTGAGGATGTTGCTTGTGGAGTTGCCCGAGGCGAACTTAGCGAGCTCCTTGGGGCTGGCTTGGCTGCCATTGCCATCGCCATGGGCGGATGCAGCAGCGAAGCAGCGAAGCAGCGACGTCATCATCATCATTAGCAGAAAGCAACATCATCAGCATCATCATCAGCATCATCATCAGCATCATCATCAGCATCAAAAGGAGTAGCGTCAGCAGCAGAAGCTGCAGCACGGAGAGAGATACACAGAGTGAGACACAGAGAGAGGGAAACACACAGAGACATAACAGAGACAGAGACACACAGAGACACACAGAGACAGACACCCATAGCCAGGCCATTATGAACCCTTACAGAGAGAGACAACAACAACCGCCATTCGCCACTAAGTGGCGGTGACGTCACCACGACGCTTGTGCCAGGCTAGGTGAACGTTGAGGCCACGTGAAGTGTCGAACGCCCGCTGGCAGGAGGTCACAGGGCAGACCCAGATGACCGTGGCCGAGAAGACCTGAAGCTTCGTGCGGAGCGACAGACCAGGTAGCTTCCACACAGCGTTACGCAACCGATGAAAAGATATTGCCGCTCGACTGATTCGGAGTGAGACCTCTGCTGTTAAACTGGAGCCAGTCATAAGCACACTGCCCAGGTATGGGAAACTCTCCACTCTCTCCACAACTGCCCCATCACCGATTGGGAGTTGTGGGGGTGGAGTGTCTGATG